>OMPJ01002105.1:21338-60223 GCA_900312935.1 Carapus acus
GTACGAGTGGTAAATTAATCAGCGTCGGACGGGATGAGTAGGGATGGAGTGATGGCCCTAACGGCCTGATGATAGAAGCCATCGTTGAGTCCTGTTGTTCTGGACCTGAGACTGCGGTATCTCTTTCAAGAAGGGAGTGGGGAGAACAGGGAATGTCAGGGGTGTGTGGGATCCAGGCTGATGTTTCTGGCCTTCTTTTGAGGTTGGCCTGTGAGGATGTCTCTGAGGGGGGGCAGTGTAGTCCCTATGATCTTCTCTGCCACCTTCACCATGCGTTGCAGGTCCTTTTAGTCCTTGGCGGTGTAGTTGGTGGGCCACGCTGTGGAGCAGTAAGTTAGGACGGTCTCTATGGACGAATGGTAGATGTTAACCAGGGGGCAGGGGGCAGGGGCCAGGGGAGGTGATGTAAGAGGTTCTGTTATGCTGTAATGCACTGCTTTAGCGTTATATTCATTACATCCCTTCCAAACACCCTTGTTCCTCCCCTCGTCACTACAGATTTTATACTTTAGAAATGATACTGCTTCATGGCCAACGGAACAAACAAATTCATAAGTCTGTTAGTCCTGCACTTTGAGAGTAGTAGGCAATCACTGAACAAGCTCCTCTAGCTGCTGCTAATGGTGTGCAGAAGGTGGCTGACATCGTCCACGATGGTCAGCAGTTGGTCATGGTCTGGGTCCTCTTCTCTGCCACTGACACCACAGAGTCCAGCTTTATGCCGACCACAGATAGTCTGATCAGTTTGTCCAGCCTGGATGAGTCCAGCACCGCACCGTGTTGAGCAGGGGACTGACCACAACACTGCCCTCCAACAACATTGGTAGAAGATCCAAAACAGTTTCCCGCAGACGTTGGAGGACCGTAGCTTCCTTAGGAAGTACAGCTTGCTCTGACCTTTCTTGTACACCTGGTCTGAGTGGCATGTCCAATCCAGCTTGCTGTCCAGCCACAGTCCAAGATATTTGTAGGACTGTTCAACCCACACCTCAACCCCCTCAATCAGAACCAGAAGCCAGTGTTAATTGGCTGCTGGCTTACCCTTATCTGTACAGTAATGCAATGAGAGGCCACTATACGTGCAGTATTCAGCCTCAGCTATGGACTATCACATATGGCTGAAATTTTAGAGCCTTTTTACAATTTCGGACCTCATTAAATTATTAATATAAAGTTGATACTTGACATTGCGGACCTCAAACCACATATTGAGGATTTACTGTACTTGGCTGTTCAGCGATGATTGTGGCTACAGCGAAAGCTCGGACCACAGTTAGGAAGTGGCAGAGGTAAGCATATTATGTACTGTTCTCTGATTGGTTTATCATTGCCAGCATCATTGCCTTGTAGTACAATGTCCTTGCGTCAGACAATCAATCAAGTTGAGTGGCTTTGTCGCTCACCAAAGTGACACAAAAACATTTTTGACAAATTTTAGCATTTTTTGCACATTGCATTGATTTGAGGTCAGTAAGCACAACAAGAATTCATACTCAAGTTGCACCATCCGGTGCAGTGAGAAGCTCCGCTGCCAATTTTTGAAAACATTTAAGGTTTTTAAATGTGCCTTATAGTGCGAAAAACAGTGTCCAGTGTGAACTGTTTAGTCGTCTTCTTGACATCTCACTTTGTGGCATCTATCTGTCCGTCTGCCTATCTGTGCCCACACCTGTAGATACCAGCTGTCCTACTCAGTTAGAGCAGTGTACCGAGCCAATCTGCCCTGCAGACATGCAATGTGTTTCAGTTGGCCTGACCAGAAGAAGCTACACATGCCAGTGTCCCCTCGGTAAACTTGGGGAATGTGCAGGTCTGTGCTATTTTATTTTCTAAGTTTTTTTAAAAGACTCCTGTTCTTAACATTATTGCAGTAAATGTAAAAATTTCATAAAAATTAAAATTTCATCCGATAAGTACTCTCACTTGGAGAGACTCATTTGCAGCATTTAAGCAGCTAGAAAGTAGAGCAATCTTCCATCAGACAGAAAAAATGGTATTATACATTTCAGTTCTTGAGTCCAGCGTCCATGTGCATGAGATATATAATAATACTGTATATCATGATCGCAGAAAGACGACGCCACCACCACACTGTAGAACTGACCTACTCAACTTAGCGGCCCACCTGAAACTTTCAATACCCCACAAGAGATGTGTGTGACATGAAAAATACTGGTGCAGACCTGTGCGTGCACCCCCCCAAACCCGTCCTCCTTGATGGCTCAGGTCAACAGCCACCGTAATGAGATCCAGTTTGTCCCTCAAGCTCACAGGCTGGATGGTGTTGATACCAAAATGATAGAATGGAGAGAAAAGTTAATTGTGATTAAGCAGGTGTTTTGAAGTAACGTCAAGAAATAGCAAAAAAATGCTGAAAAATGTCTGCATCACAATTGCAGTCAGAATTCACATCAGCATGCATTATTTTTTATATTTCTTCTCAATCAAACATAGACTAGTGCATTGATGTGTGTTTCTGTGTACATTTTTGTATGCAGGACATTCATCTCTGAGTTTCACAGGGAACAGCTACATTAAGTATAGATTGTCAAGTTGGCTAGAAGTGGAGCTGAAGGTCAGTCTACGGATCAGGACGCTGCAGAGCAGGGGAATCATCATGTACATACACACAGAGCCCTGTGCTTTACTGAAGGTATGCACATCTGTGATGCATTACGGTAGTCTCTGATATGTGGAGTTTAAGGTGATAAAACGTCTTGTTGCATTGTAAAGTTAGTACAAGAAATAAAGCTACTGAACTGGCATTTGTAAACACCCTTGTACAACAGTACAAATATACTTACTTTTGATTACTTCATAATTTCAAAGAGTAGTTAATTTATTTTGTCAATATCCACCCTGATGTACACTTGCTTCGTTTATTTGATGTATCAGCTAGAGAAACATTATCAAAGAAAGAAAAAACACTGCACAGGGTTCCAATTTGGTGTGACTTATTAATCCCAGCTTGCCAATATTATAACAGCATAACTATGCCTCAGAGCTGTGTATGTTGCCAAATCAACTTTTTGGAGATGCATTTATGCGTACACCCAAATGAAATGGTAGGTGAAAGTGAGTGTAATTGTGTCCATATGTTAACACAGAGTGCACAGGGCCCAAGACTTATTTTTGCTTGTATGCTGGTTGAAACCATTACTAATCTTTGGCTGTGTGCTCTTACATGAACAGCTAGAGGATGGGAAGCTGTGGTTCCAGCCTGCCTGTGGTCCTGATCATGGGAGTCAGGACAGTCCAGATGTATTAGGCATTTCTGGGCGAGCTATCAATGATGGCAGCTGGCACACTGTGACTTTGGAGCTCAACCGCAACTTCAGCAGCTTGGCACTGGACGACAATTATGTGGAGCACCGCCGTGCATCTCTGCTAAAGCAGCCAATTGTTCCAGGACAAACCATCTACTTCGGTGCTCTGGTCAGTGTAATAAATTTGTACAAGTGATGACATCTATGCTGCCAAAAGAGATTCTCCTTGCAATCATTTTCTCATGATTCTGGTGTTAATTATCCTTTCAGTGCCGCTTTTCAGTGACACTTAAGAGCCCAACTCCTGCATGAATTTGTCTATGCTGTGTAATATTTAATTCCATCTGCTCACATTATAATCCTTTAATGTAACAGAAAGCCCTGGAGGAGCCATTTCAAAGGCAAATAGCATCAAAAAAGTCTTCTTATGGCATATTGTGATGTACATAGCAATCTGAGAATATGATCAGGACCTGTAATATTTCGTAATTGATACAATACATTACGAAAATTCTGAGTGTAAACTGACATCTTCTGTTGCAGTTTGGTTGCCTGTGGTAATGGTGCATGGTGCCATCAGTTCTGGTTTTGTTTGCCTCGTGATTTGTTCCTGTGAGAGCTAGTTGACATGTAGTCTGTATTTTTTGCAATACATTAAATAATGTGAAATTATGTCATCTGCTAATCCTAGTTGTACTCCATACTATTATTTCTGTCCACTACAAGGTGCAGCATCCCAATTTGCGGAACCTTGTGGATTCCCAAAAAAGCTCACAGGTGCTGGAGGGCTTTCAGGGCTGCTTGGACTCTGTCTTCCTCAATAACATTGAGCTGCCACTGCATAGTAAGCGATCCTCCTATGCTGAGGTGGAAGAAATGACTGAGCTGAAGCTGGGCTGCATCCTCTATCCTGACGCCTGCCTTCACCAGCCTTGCCTAAATGGAGCCACCTGCACGACTCTACCTTCTGGTGGTTAGTGGTGGAAACTGCATCAAACATGTCAATACTGAGACAATACAATACAATACAATACAATACAATACAATACAATACAATACAATACAATACAATACAATTTAATTTGTATAGCGCCAAATCATAACAGGAGTTATCTCAAGGCGCTTTACAGGATGGAGCAAGTAGTGCTCCTCAGGCTACAGACAAGCTCACGATTGTAGAAAAACACGCTACTTGAGCAACAAATACATCCAATAAGTCTTTTCTGGTACTTTTTTGTATAGTACCTTTTCACCATTGGAGGGCTGGAGGGTATCATACCACAATGTGCACACTGATCATGGGAAATTGTAAGACGGCATGTGAAATAACAGAGCACTATCAAACGTGTGTTGTGAACTAGCAGCCAGTGCCATCAGAAGCCAAGCCAGTGCAGAATATTAATTTAGAAATGCAAAAGAGGCAAAGTGAAAATATTCGACTAAACTCAATGCAGATATATGTTTATTACAGGAAACTCATCTTTCTGTATCAGACCATAATTAATTGAAAACAACACAATTCAGCCAAGTTTTTTCAGCTGGCTATAATGCAAAACAGAGAGGGGTAGCTATCATAATAAACCATAAAATTTTATTCATTCAAAACTCTAACACAGCAGATCCAGAAGGACATTTTATCATAATCAATATTACAATTAATAGCAGACCCCTAACAATTGGAAATGTTCATGGACCAAATTCTGATGACCTATCTTTTTTCCGTTCTTTCCTCTCCTAAATATCCAAATTTTCTAACTGTGCAATTGTTATAGGTGGCGACTATAACACAATCATCAATCCGCAAATGGACAAAAGCAACAATATCACAAAAAATATCAGCCAATGCACCAAAACAATTTAACAGTACATGAATGATATTGGTCTGTGCGATAGTTGGCGGCTCCATCACCAGTCAGAAAGAGAATATTCCTTTTACTCACCAGTTCATCATCCCTACTCTCGTATTGATTATTTTCTTGTTAGTAACTCAATCTTACCAATGATATCAAAATCAAAAGTCCACTCTTTTATAATCTGCGACTGTACCATTCACACTGAATAGAACTAACCCACGGTAATCAGCCACTTGACGGCGCTTCAACACATCACTTCATAGAGATTCAGAGTTTGACAGCCATATTAAAAGAGAGTGGGCATCCTTTTGAGAGCTAAATGATGCCCCGAAGTCATCTCCTTCAGTTTTATGGGAAACAGGGAAAGCGGTACCAAGAGGCTCAATCATCTCATTCTCTTCCTACAAAAAGAAAAAGGAATGTCAAAAGGAGGCTGAGCTGGAACCAAAAATCAAAGAATTGCAAAACATCTCTGCCTCCAGCCCAACAGAAGAGACAGAAAGTGAACTAAGAAAATGCAAATTTCAATTGAATGAAATTATAAATGAAAAAAATTTTTTTGGATCCATCAGCTTCAACAAGAACATTTCTATCATGATAATAGATGTAGAAAATTATTAGCCAATCAACTTAAAAAAAATCAGGAAAAAGTAACTATCACCAGTATTAAAGACTCAGCAGGAAAGCCAACCCAGATACCAGAAGAGATAAATGATATCTTCAGAGACTTCTATGCAAACTTATATTCATCAGGAAAAACAAACCAAGAAAACATTATCTCATTCCTTAATGATATTTATTGGCCACAATTAAATGAAGATCAGGTCAACATGTTAGATTTGTCAATTACGGATAAAGAAGGTTTCACTACTCTTAAACTTATGCTCAATGATAAAGCACCTGGACCTGACGGCTTTCCTGCTGAGTTCTATAAACACTTTTGGCCCATTTTAGCACCACTATTTTGTAGAGTTGTATCTAAAATACAACATAATTCAAAAATACCAGAAAATATGAACACAGCTACCATATTTTTAATCCAAACCCAATAAAGATCCAACATTACCAACTAGTTATCGTCCCATATCTCCCCTTAATGTTGATTTAAAAATAGTTACTAAACCACTCGCTCACACATCAACAATTTCTCTAAGTAAATCAAATACAGTCACCCTTCTGGTAGTGCTTACTATCGCGAAGAAAACAATACTCATGAACTGGAAATTAAAAAAACATACCAATATTATACAATGAACCCATATTATAAAATGGATACAAAGTTACCCATTACTAACTAATAAGTAAAGAAATGAAAAATCGGATAGAAATTATTTTAGGTGAATAACAGGACTGTTATTATTATTATGATAGTATCATCCTCATGATTATCATTATTACCTCTACTGTTATATATTATATATATATACTGTATATATATATATATACACACACACATGCTTTGTTTGGGGGTAATCCCCTCTCTATTCCCTTTTTTTTTTTTTTTCATTTCCAAATGTACTGTAACATAACATTCAATACTGATACTATTGATAATGTAAATCCATAATTGAACATCAATATTAAGAGAAAAATTTATATATATAATAAAGTTGTCCTCCGAAGAGGGGGTGGTGGTGAGCCACCAAAAAAAAAGAAGGGAAAAAAAAAGAAAAGAAATGCCAAAGAGATGTTCCGTGCTGTTGTTAACATTCCACTTAACTGCTCCCTGTCTGACTGCCAGGTTTCTTTTGCAACTGTAAATCCCAGTACACCGGTGGACATTGTGAGATGGAGATAACAGCTTGTGTCCCCAACCCATGCCAGAATGGTGCCGTCTGCAAGACTGTTGGCAATGCCTTCCTGTGCAGCTGCAGGAGAGGCTTCAGGGGTCCATTGTAAGTTCCTGTGCAAACACCCATGTACAAGTATTAATAATTTCGGGTTATATAAAGGTATGAGCAGTGTGTATACATACACATACAGTATACACACACATATACACACACTATACACACACACACACACACACACTACACCATTGGACAAGGGCGGAAAACACGGAATTGTTGGAGTGCTACTATACAAGCAATCCCAGAGAGAGGGGATATACGCAACGAATGTGGGAACTATGGGTACTTCGAAATCCACAATCACGGCTTACCAAGATGCAGTTGCTTGCTCAGTGCTCCAACATCTGTAATCGAAAGCTACTATCACAACTAGAGATTGACGAGATACAACAACAATGCCACGGCATAGGGGAGCCAGGACGCAAGGTCAGCGGGGGGATGTCATCATCCCCCCTACAATTCCAGATTGGGTACCAAGCCCCAGTAGAAACCAACAGCCTCAATACAAGAGCAGCAGATCTTGGAAGGAATATTGTGAACCAGATAAGAGTCCTGGAGCCCCTGTAGAATACCGAAGCTGAGTTGTCAAGTACCCTCAGAAGATCTACAGTACAAGCAGATGTGAATGCGGCTCTGAAGACAATCCCTACAGAAACCATCACTGATACCAACAAGCTGATACACAGTACAGCAACAGTAATCCTTGAGACGCTTGGGTACAAGTTGAATAATAACATGACACATAATAGGCAATATCCGCCATGGCAAAGATGGCTAGAGGCCAAAATATGGGCAAGACGGAGAGAAGTCAGCCACCTAGCAGAGCTGCAGAAAGGAAATATGGTGAATAAAGGGGTGCCTAAGAAATACAACACGCTCTCCACATACTGTATGAGGCTCTCGAAACTGCCAAACAGAGACTAACAGCCCTGGGGACCTGGTTGAAGAGTTACACTAATGAGGCAGAGGCGAGGAGAATAAACAGGGTGTTATCGTCTGATCCAGCCAAGGTGTACGCTCAGTGGCAGGGAAATACCAACAGGCCAGACCCACCAAGATCTGAGATGGAGAAATACTGGGAGGAAATATGGGAAAGAGAGGCATCACACAACTCCAATGCCCAATGGCTAGCAGATCTAAGATCTGACCACAGCAACCAGCCAGAACAAGAACCAGTAACCATCTCGATGGCAGACATTCAAGAAAGAGTATCTAAGATGAAGAGCTGGACAGCACCAGGCCCTGATATGATCCATGTGTACTGGCTGAAAAAGCTGACTGCACTCCATGAATTCCTGGCAGCACAAATGAACCAGCTGCTGAGAGATGGGACCCACCCAGAGTGGCTAACCCACGGCAGGACAGTCCTAATCCTGAAAGACCCTTAGAGGGGGCCCATCCCATCCAACTACGGGCTGATAACCTGTCTCTCCACAACTTGGAAGACCCTCTCAGGCATAATTGCGGATAAGATGAGTAGGCATGTGGCTCAGTACATGAGTGCAGCACAGAAAGGGATTGGCAACAACAAATGGGGAGCCAAGCACCAACTACTGGTCGATACAAAAGTTGCCCGAGACTGTAAGAACAGACAGACCAACCTGTGCACTGCCTGGGTCGACTACAAGAAAGCCTACGACTCAATGCCACACACGTGGATACTGGAATGTCTGGAACTTCATAAGATCAATAAGAAACGTAGGGTCTTCATCCAGAACACGATGGGGATGTGGAAGACAACCCAAGAGGCCAACTCAAAGCTAATTGCCCAAGTCAGCATCAGTGCGGCATATACCAAGGACATGCACTGTCACCACTGGTGTTCTGCATAGGCCTGAACCCTCTCAGTCAGATCATCGCAAAGAGTGGCTACGGATACCAACTCCGTAATGGGGCGACAATCAGCCATCTACTCTACATGGAATACATTAAGCTGTATGCAAGAGATGAGCGAGCAATCGACTCACTGATCCACACCACCAGGATCTACAGCAAAGACATCGGGATGTCATTCGGGTTGGACAAGTGTGGCCGGATGGTCAAGAGAAGCAAGATAATCAGAACTGAAGGGATTGATCTACCAGAGGGCAACAGAGGTGACAGCTACAAGTACCTTGGTATCCCACAGGCTAATGGAAATCAAGAGGAGGCCAGTAGGAAGTCAGCCACAACCAAAGATCTCCAGAGAGTGAGGCAAGTCCTAAAGAGTCAGCTGAATGGTAGACACAAGGTCTGAGCCATCAACATTTACGCAATACCAGTCATCAGATACACAGCGGGGATCATAAACTGGCCAAAGAAGCCATAGACATAAAGACAAGAAAGCTCCTCACTATGCACGGAGGGTTTCATCCCAAGTCCAGCACCCTGAGACTGTACACTAAGCGGATTGAGGGAGGCCGAGGACTAGTGAGTGTCAAAGCCACAGTCCAAGATAAAACCTTGAAAATCCAAGATTACATCAAGAAGATGGCCCCAAAGGATGAGCTGCTAAGCGAATATCTCAGACAGCAGAGGCCCAATGAGTGTGCAGATGAGGAGCATGCGACCTGGAGGGAAAAACCCCACCATGTCATGTACTATCGCCAAACTTAGGAAGTGGCTGACATCAATAAGACCTACCAATGGCTGGAAAAGGCTGGACTGGCAGACAGCACAGAGATCATGGCAGCACAAGAACAGGCCCTGAGCACCAGAGCCATAGAGGCCAGCATCTACCACAGTAGATCAGACCAAGGTGCAGGCTGTGCAAAGATGCCCCTGAGACAGTCCAGCACATAGTGGCACGGTGTAAGATGCTAGCTGGTAGAGCATACATGGAGAGGCACAACCAAGTGGCTGGGATATTGTACAGAAACATCTGTACCCAGTATGGACTGGAAGTACCCAAGTCCCGGTGGGACATATCACCGAAGGTGGTAGAGAACAACAGGGCCAAGGTCCTGTGGGACTTCAGCATCCAGACTGGCAAACAGGTACTGGCTAACCAACCAGGTTGTGGTGGTTGACAAAGAGCACTAGAGAGTGGTGGTGATAGAGGTGGCAATACCAGCAGATGCCAACATCAGAAAGAAGGAGCTTGAAAAGATTGAGAAATACCAAGGTTTGAAAGAGCAGCTGGAGCGAATGTGGAAGGGAAAGGCTAGCATAGTCTTCATGGTTGTAGGAGCACTCGGAGCAGTGGCCCCCAAACTGGGAGAGTGGCTCCAGCAGATCCCAGGAACAACATCCGACACCTCAGTCCAGAAGAGCGCAGTCCCAGGGACAGCTAAGATCCTGCACAGAATCCTCAAACTCCCAGGCCTCTGGTAGAGGACCCGAGCTTGAAGTGAAAACCACTTGGTGGGTGGTGGGTGAGGGAATATAGAATATAAAATTAAAATAAAATAAAATACTTGAAATATAAATTTTTATATCTATATCTATATCTATATCTATATGTATAAAACATCCAAAACAATAACGAAGAAGTTACAATTAAGTAAGTTACAATGATAAAAATAGAGTAGAGAAAAACAGGATGTGAAGATGTACAGCAACACAAACATAACACATTGATTAGTCTGCTACATGAAGCATCGACAATGAAATGAATATGTGTCTGGTCTGCCAATGTAACAATTATCAAGATACAGTAGCTCAAGCATAAAAAACAAGCTAACAAGCTAACCAAACCCTGGATGCAACTCCAAATCACTCAATCCACTGTGTTCTTCATCTTCAGAGTTGCTAATTACCGAGTTAGATGAAGTGCCGCTTCCTCTCCTGGAAGTGGCGCTTCCCAATGAAAGGAGATCAGCCCTTATATTACTTGGAAGCTGTTGTAAGGAAGGTAATGAGATTTCTACGGTCTAGGGGCCAAGGGAACAGGCAGGCAGTTACTTTATCAATACAGTGAACGGAGAGATACCCCATAAAGAACGTCAAAATCCTCACAATCTTCATTTTTACAGTTACCATGTCGTCTTATGTCTATCTGTAATGGTGAAGTATTTAATACATAATTTAACCTAAATAATAAATAATTTATCCTTTTTCCTGTATGCCACAGTTGTGAAGAGGATGTAAATGAATGTGAGCGGAGCAACCCAGATGGCGAGTGTGACAATGGTGGAATTTGTGTCAACACTCATGGATCCTTCTACTGTAACTGCACAGCAGGCTATGTGGGCCAGCGCTGCAATCTGCGACCCGTGGTTGTACCTAACATGCAGTCAGGCCATGACTTGGTTGGCAAGGAAGAATTGATTGGATTCACTGTGGTTATGTTGGTTATCATTATCCTCATTATCTTCTTCATAGCTTTTCGCAAAAAATTATTCCAAAAAAACTATTCACGAGAGAACCTCTCCCTGGTTCAGGATCCAGCTACCGCTGCCCTTCTTAACAAGACATCGGCTGCTCAGTTTAAGAGCCTACACTGCACACCAGGAGATCCGATGAAGTTTTTCTCAGAGCCAAGACTGATGCCCTCAGTTATGGGTTTGGGTGGAATAATGGGACCTCCACAGGTTCCAGTTAGGCCAGTGGTGTACACACCTTGTCTTCAAGACTCACGATCCGCACTTGGAAAGGGTATAGATAGAAATCTGGCACACCCTGAGAGAAAAATACTTTATTCAGAATCACCGCAGATCCTGGCAGGTTCTACAAGG
Organism: Carapus acus; assembly: GCA_900312935.1. Taxonomy (NCBI): domain Eukaryota; kingdom Metazoa; phylum Chordata; class Actinopteri; order Ophidiiformes; family Carapidae; genus Carapus; species Carapus acus. Next base: position 32,963 of record OMPJ01002105.1, read on the forward strand.
AAGGGTGTTGCAGTATGCAGTGTTGCCCCAAATCTCCCACCAGGGTCGCCCTGCCATTCAGAAAGTGACTCTTTGAATAAACAGCCTTGGGACAGTGAGGATGGTGAGTTTCTGTGTGGTTTTGTTTGGACTGAATGAAATGTGCAATAGTTTTTAATGTTTACAATGTGTTGCATGCTAAGCTGTCAGAAGGAGGAATATTTTTCATTTTGATGACACAAGAAGACACTTCACTAAGAAATTGAATAAATAAGTGAATCAGTATGCATAAGATAGCATTTAAATAGAGTTTACCGCACTTAAGGCTGATCACATATCACTCCTGATTTCTTCAGATAAGGTTGTCAGCAAGTCAGAGGTCACCTGCTTGTCTGGGAGCAACAGAGTATCAGATGTCCAGTCAGGAAGCTCATTCCTGTCTGATCGTGATGATAATGGTAAGACATGTTGCTTTCATTTTTCTCATCAAAGTTAACGGTGTGTTAAGCTTGTCAGTGTTTCACATTTCATTATTGCATTGTATTATTGCACTGTTTGTTAATTTGGTGTGTTCTTTTTTCTTCTTCATCAATATTCAAGTGTTATGTCTAAACTTACTCCTTGGGAGGAATACTGAAAGCGTTACCTGTGTCGTAATACTCAGCTCTCTCAATGGGGCATTATTGACTAATTGTGATGTGTGCCAGATAGGTCCTCACCCCTTCACACCCCACTAATTATTCTACAATCCCTTATTTTAATACAAATACCATTGTAAAGGACCTTTCCGCTTACTATCGGTCACTCCATAAGGATATGTATTTGTAAAAGCCCTTGAGTCTGTGCTCTAATTTTATTGCATTAGTTGATTGTGGATTATACCAAATTACCTTTAAATCGACACAGTGCAATGCAAGTTTTCCTCCAGGCATCAACGCTAGAGGCATCAACACTAGCTACTTCTCGGGTGAGGCGTCTTAACGCTAATGGCTTGACTCTATCAAGAAGAGAGGGTGTGAACAGTTTAGTACTGACTGAAAAACCCCTGCAGGCTTACAGGGTTACGTAATCAGTGATAAGAAGGAGCACAAAAGTCGTCTTGTTGGACCTTAAGGAGGATGTGTTTTATTTCACAAAAGGGCCGATATAGATAAAGGAAGAATAAAAGTTGCAACATATGAAACAAAGTGACATTACGGAAAAAAAGAGAATTACCATCTATGGGAATAGTGTTGAGTCTTTTGAAATCTCAAATATCCCACCAAAGTTTGGGGTCACAAGAAAAGACAAACACAGACCTGACAGTTTAAAGGTGCCCCGTCAATGTGGTACACTTCCAGGACTTAATAACTGATCACATACCGAAGAGGAAAACACGAAAGAAAAACACAGACCTGTACAATGTACAGGCGTCTTGTCAATATTTTACACTTCCAGGACTTAAAAACTGATAACACAATGTCAAAAGGATCACTCAGATTATTTCAAGGAAAGTAAAATACAGTAATTCGTATCACGCTGGCTCTGTTCCAGAGACAGGTTAAAATCGCCAGGAAGAAACACAATTCTTAACATGAATCACCATAGTACAGTACAGTATTGCTATGTTCTTCTATATATCAAAGTTTTCACAAGGCTCCACACGTTCTTACAAATCTATTCCATACTCCTTAACACTCTTCTAAGCCTTTTCTAGAAGTTCAACCCTCTCGGCTGTCGTAAGCGTCTTCGGATGGCATTTGGAGCTACAGCTAGAGGGTTAAGATTCTTAACATCAGTAGGTGCGGGACGTTTCGGCGTCATCATTTGGGTTTCATTGAAGTTTGAGCATAAAAAGCCAAAACAACACAGCAAAACACAAACAAAGATGCTACAGATGCGTGTGCTGAGAGTGAAATGAATCAAGCTACGTTACTGGCACTGGACTGTATAAGTATTTTTTTTTAACAGCTAAGCCAGAAAATCACAATTTTGTTACACGATGTGAATTGTTATAATGAAAATAAGGATTCCTGAAAAGGCTTTTTTCCCCAGCAGATATCATCCAATTTTTTGAATATTTCGAAACTGAAGCCGAAACCAACGATGTACAGAGAAAACCACAGTATAAATTAAAAATCCACGATATACTCCACGAAATCCGCGACAGGTGAACCACAATGTAGCAAGGGATTACGATATATTTGTGTGATTAAGTGTGACATGCAGTCCACCACTCTGCTCAGGTGGTGCCAAAGAAAAGAGTTGAAATGAATGAAGAAACTGCAAAGACAGTCAATGCCCAAACTAAAACTGAGTTTAGGGCTACAGATGTGCAAATTGTTGCAATCTGTATCTCTGTCCCCCTCTATGCCTCTCCCTGTCTCTCTGGTTTTCCCTCCCCTTGGTTGTAACTAAGTTGTGACTAACCGAACTATTTACTAGCTGAAATAAAATCAGTAGACAGTGGCCTGCACATTGCACGATTCATGGAGCAATTCATGGAGTTAATTGAGAGTTGTCTGTGTTTGTGTTCCGGGTTTAATGGACAGGTTTGGAAGTTAGAGACAGATGAAAAGTGCCCAAAATGAGAAAATGTGCAACCACCTTAAATCCATAATTAGGCAGTGTTTATTCAGGGGAGTCATTCTTTGCCCACATTAATCTATACATTGTTTATACACTGTATCTATGTATCTGTCTACATTTATGCCAAAGGACTTTGTCATTTTGTGAGTCAGAAAAGCTCGGTTACCCCTGTCTTAGATCATTAGGTCAGAAAGGAACATGTTGCTGCTGAAGGGTGGCATATTCAGTCATGTGTGGCATATTCAGTCATGTGTGGAACTTTCTCAGCTGTGGAAACTGCAACAAAGCTGCAATATATGTAGGAGAACTGGGAACACTGGGAACACAAATCTTTATCACAATCATGTGATAATCTTTGTCACAATCATGATGAAGTGTTTTCAGTTCATGTATAAACTTGGCCCAAATTCAGTGCTGCATAATGATTTATTAGAAATCTAATGGTTTATTGAAATTCAAGATTTACCAATTTGAATTTACATTTAAATTTTCAAAAATAAGAATAATTTTTTTTATCAATGTCATCACGACTGACCTTGTATGTATGAGTATAACTACGAGTATGAGCCTTGGTACTAGCGTTGTAGCGACTAGCAATAGGAGTAGTGACCAAGCTAAACTACAGTATTGGTCTCCAGTTGTTTGATAGCTGTCAAAACAGATGCTGTGCTACATTTGCCATTATCATCTGAAGTACAATAACACCAGTAATTGTGAATTCATAGTTTTTGCAAATAACAGTAATGCAACATTATAATGCGTGTTCAGTCACTCAACAACCAAGAAGTTATCGATCATTGTGATGACCCTTAATCGGTCCTCTTCAACTTGAACTGACATGTTAAGGATATTCACTTTATGCCTCCAATTCATATTAATTGAGATCCCACAAGAGAAATTAAGGTTGAAATCATTCCAAATCACAATGTAAAGAAAAAAACTATCGAAAACATCCACAGACAGAGAAATAATTGTCAAAATATCTGACATAATTCTGCACACCCCAAATGTGCGACACCAGGATGTATTGTCAGTCTTTAACTTCCATCTGTGGATGGATGTCATCATTCACAATTGCTATATTTTTGTCAATTCTTTTCTGTCATATTCACGAGGGGAAATGGGTGGATGTGAAAATATCTCAAATTTACAACTAACAAAGATTGTTTCATTGTAAACCTACTATGTTTTTTGCGATTAGAAAAATTTAATTTATCCTTTAAAAAACTAATTTATCAAATCTTACTGTGCCAGACTATGCCTTCTTCTCAACCCCAATAGGGTAACAAGGACTAACATCATTATGCAATACACTTGCATATCTATAATGACCTCTTTGCTCCTCTTTTCTTCTCAAGCCTCCATAGTGACCGTGATTCGATTGGTCAATGATGCGGTCAACACAATCGAGAGTGAAGGTATACCGAGTTTCCACCTTCCATGTCCTCACACCAGCTTTGCTCCGCTGTGCTACTCTCAAATGAACAGCCCCCATCTTTCTGTCCTTTCATACCTAGTCTCCAAATTATTTAAGTCCCTATACAACTGAGATGATAAACAAATTGGTCAGATAAATCCATTTATCGACCTGAAAAGGGATATTGACTTCTTTCATGCCTTAACAATCTTCCTGTTATATTGTTGTTCCATCTGACAGTGTCGGTCTTGGACCCCAGTCAGACCTACAACAGAGGTGACTATATATGTATTTGCTTTCCTCGGTTCTATTCATTGTATCCCTCAATTAAATGCCTGACATCTGTAGTTAATACTACAATCTACATGAAAACCAACTGACCAATCGGTCAATCAATTCATCATCTTATAATGGTAAAGCCCAGATAACCAAAACTCACATAGGGTGACAAAGAGCCTTACAAAAACACATCTGTAAATGTGTCAAAGAAAACATGGAAAACAAACAAACAACAGCAAGAAAACAACTGGAAAACTGATTCTAAATTCTCTGCTCTTATACATTGTAGATGTGTAACTTAAATGCTGGGCCATTCACACAAAACCAAGGTTCACTAAATTGCCCCCATGGAGATGGGTACTTTTTGTTTTTTGCCCAAGCCTGAGTTCCCATATGACTACATGTGTACGGTGTATGCTAGCTTTCAATAATCTAGTAAGAAATCTTGTGTCAACGATGAAATCGCCCGTCATCAAGAAATATTTCAAATGTCGTGAATCAAAGCAACAACTCTCACACAACAGGTGAACAAAGGTGAAAGAGAAAACTCCAAATAGTTTGAAGCAAACAGGAACAGTTGGCTGTGAATGAACATTACCTGCCTTATGCTTGTAGTTCTCCTTTGGTATCATTACGATGCTGTGTCCGTGCTTGCTAGTGTTCGCAATTAATGACCATGTTTGTTGAATGACGAGTTATTGCACTGGTCTGATGGTTGGACTGAGACCCATTTGAAACAAATTTCAAATGACCCCATCATTTGAGGCTAATTCATAGGTCTTTGACAATGTCCCTGAAGTTCTTTAAGTGGCAGTGAGTATCGCTGGAGTTTGAGTCAATGCATATTTCAACACATGTAAGATCAACATGTAACATGTTACATCTAATTAATGAACATCTATCAATGACCAAAATTCAATATATGGTAATCCAGTCTATTAAATGGTGATTCAGTATATTCTGTATGTTGCCTCCCACATGATTGCCTGATACTTGTAGTTTTATATTAATTCATATAGTTTGAATTTTTTTTTAGGTATTTACTATAGATCAGTACAGTGTACCCTACTTGTACAGTGCCGTATTCCTATCCAAATGAGGATATTGGATTTTTGGTGGTTAAAGTGATGTATCATTGACATATTGCATTATGGAGATAATACTGCATGACATCCAAGGAATAGTTTTCAGGACTCAAAATCTTGAACAGTTGTCTCAGTTTTGGGGTTGTGTCAGAGAGAGGATAAAGCTGATGGGCTATAGTTGACCCTTGCTATCAGATAACTGAATTAGACTTAGAATTACACTTTACTTGTCATTGCTACTGAGAACAAGTTTAAGGAACAAGATTGCATATACCTGTTCCAAAGACCATGTCCAGCATAAAAGGAAAAGAAAAAGAGGTATGAAAACAACAGAGGTGTTTGAAAACAAAGGTCCATGAGTTGTTGAATCCCTGGTACACATTGAATTTGAAGATTGAGATCTCTTCGGTTAATGTGCGTTGGTATGATATTGCACATGTATGTATGGCACACATTTACAGTTCATTGCACATAATATCATTATACAATATACTTTATTATATTATTATTATTATATTATTATATGATATATATTATTATATGATATTATTATCATCACACCTCCCTCAATTTGTACTATCACTAATTTAAGTGAGTTAACTGCTGTGGACAGAAGATGGTCATCATTACCATACCGATATGGCAAAAATTACCACCACATTACTAACCATTTTGTGATACCTGCATTGCTGTAAAATGTTGAAATCCTCATGTTTTTAATTACTTGAACAGTCGGGTGTGCTGTTATTTCTCTAAAAGATACTCTGCAACTAAGGCCTAAGGGCTCACTCATGGCACACACCTGTGACCCTCTTAGCACGCTGCATATATACAGTAAGCATGATTGTTGTGCATATTGTGCCTCCTCATCTGCTCCACCTTCATTGTACTTGTATAGTTGATGTAATTGAACAGGTCGACATATGTCTGGCTACAGCTTATCTATGCAATAACTGTTTGTGCTTTTGTCATTCATTCTCCCATTGGCTTGCCTGCTGTGGCCCAGCATATCATTGGGACACTTCAGACTGGATGCCCTGCACACAAATGTCAGACATGGAAAACGTGCCAAATTATGAGGAAGTTTCTGCAGCTAACACGGCCAGCTCCACACGATGCTTGAGAAGTAAGCATCTGGAGTCCGATTACTATCTTGGAGGCTATGATGTTGACTGTGAGTATCCTCCTCTACAAGAAGATGAATTCTTGAGTCAAGAGTTTCCCCCACCGTTACCCACAAATGAAGTGTATCGGGAGCACAACTATCTGCCTCCTGCTAATCAAGACAGCAGAAGTGTCACAAATGTGGGGCACTTGCATTTTGGACCACACTTTCACCTCAGCCAATATCTCCCGCCCCATCAAATACCCCAGTGTGAGACTCAGTCTGGAGCCATCTCTGGTGAGGAAATCCACATCTGTGCAAGAAGGATGACTGCAGGAAATGAGGACAATGATGGAATTAAACTGCTGAATATCCAGCGATCAGATTCAGACGTTTCAGGCCACTGTGAACTAGAGGTTGGAAATTACCTTGGCAACATTGATGATGTTTGCCATGGGATGACGATTATCACAGATTCACAGCAGCAGACTGAAGTATGACTTAGTGATAATGATGTACGATGCCCATGATTTAACATAGGAGGCAGGTAGCACAGATATACAATGGTACAAAGAGGAGCTCATCGCAGTGGCCGATTTATCATCACCGACAATGCACATACACAGTTGCTAATGAAGCCCCAGGAAATGAACTGTGTTTAACAACCAATATACTGAAATTATTGATTTAGCTGAAAACAAGGCCAGTAGATGCACCACTGAATTGAACATGGTTAGGAATAGCAGTACCCTCCAATAAGCATGCATCAGTTTCTGTTTGTAATGAAGTGCTTTGCCTCATGACCGTACAATTCTCGTGAAATAGGATTTTACCATAATAATAAAAAGAGTGATGTGCCCACATTTTTTAGAGTGGCCTTTGTTGTGAATAGTTAATGGTTCCATCAAACAGAAGTTTGACTTAAATCCTTTTTCCATCTATAAAGTTTGAGTTGATGTTTTAGAGAAGAATGCCTCTCTGGAGTAAATTCTGGCTTGTATTAAAATTTTTTGTCAATCAACATTATTTGCATAGCCCAGTACCACATGGTGTTCCAATGGGTTTTACAAGCATACAATTTACAAAGACAGTGCTTGGAAAGAGATGTGGTTGGGGGAAAAAACACAAACCCTTCACCACAATGGTTGCACTAATTCAAAAGCTATTGCGTGATGATCCAAAAATATGAACTACGAACTGGGATATATGTTTGCTCCTGAGACTTTCTACAGAGGTTCAAGGGTCACAGACAGTTAATGAGCACAAATACATTTTGTTCACAAAATATGCTTGAATTCAAAATCACATGAATATTTTAAAGACAGCACAGAGATGAGTAACCAACAACAGTGTTCCATTTTATACCTTTTATTTTTCTGAATTCAGAACATTGATATATTTATGAACACTTTGCTGTCATGCTGCATCTATACCTGGAAAATGATCATGGTCTTGATTATTCAGCATCAGTTGTATTATTCAGGGACCAAGCAAAATCACAAGGACATGTTCATTTAGTCATGTAAGTTGCATATGACTGAGTGGATCTCATTTAGACAGGAGAGAGTCAGGGACTGACAGATGGTTGAAATTATTCTGTTGAATCCCATCCACTCCAATTTACACTATTGATTTATTAATACAAATATTTTGTGTTAATGAACAGTAATTTGTAGCAGTATATATTTGAGAATTCATTGAATATTGACATTAAGATTGGAAAATAAAGAAATAAAAAATTAGCGTGTGATTCCATCTTATTCATTTGAAATCAAGTCTGCACAAAACAAACAGGAGCAACATATTTATTTTTGATACTTTGGTCACACAAGATATTCAGGCATTGCATTGTTTTTGATATTCTTAATATGCTAGTTTCATTTGATTAGGACAATCTCCCAGACAAAGATTTAACAGGCAGACAATCTTTCGCAAAAGATGACAAATGTGACATCAACTGTATTTGTGTCCAACTCAATTTGTCTGTCTTGCTCTATCCAGTCACACACTTCCCTTAATTTAGTTTGTTGTTTTGTTTGTTGTATTCTTATACATGATCCCATTCCAGTCTACAGCATTTTGCCCTCTCTGTTTCACCATATTTCAAACGATGGATGTGGCTTGAAGTTAAATGACATGGAAAACATTTTCTGCAACGCTTAAGGTACTTCTTCATTAAATCGGAGCAGATCTTACCAGTCTGACATTACAAAGAACATGACATAAGCAAAAATCTTTGAAAGATTTATTCCATATATTCAATATTGCACAGAACAATGAAAATAAACATTAATTCATGGGGGAAAACAACCCAGAGATGTGTTTAAATTTATGTTTTTGTGTTCCATTCTTCTTCACCGAATATTTGAGTGCCTGTGAGTTGGATTATTCCCTTGAACCCGCTTACTTGTATGACCCCGGCCCCACCTTGTCACAATTGCATCCAGTTCAAAATATTTCACCTCCATACCTCTAGAGCCCTCCATCTACAGGTTCCCTACTATCTCACTATGATGCAGCACTTTCACATTCTCACTGCATCCTACTTCAGCAACGGGAATCTCCTTTTGTTAGACAACATGAAACAACATGAAATACATCATTCATGACTGACAGAATTTTGGGGGATATTAGCAAAACCTTGCCATCGTTCTTAAGTTGTTCACTCACTTGTGACTGATGGAGAAACACACCAAATTAAAAACTAATGTATACAAAGTTAAACCCCATCTTTATTGGAAGCCTCTCGCAAATATTCAACCTTATTTCCCGTGGCAAAATCTTACTTAACCTGTTCTGATTTATACGATTATATCTTACTCAAGCCTAATCCATCAGATTTAACTCTATTTGTCAAATCTCACTGCTGCATCAGAATTATGTGCCATTCCTGTAGTGAGGTGCGTATCTGTGCGTTTTCGTGTGTGTGTTGGCGTGTGTGTAGCAGTAATGTGACGGGAAGAGCACTATAATCTCTTGAGCTGCAGTCACTTCAGCTGATGTAGCCTCATCTGGAGTTCAGCCTAGGTGCCGTCTGTAAAAGAGGAAAACTCATTTATGCTCTACTCCCTGCTCTGGGATGCCTTCCAGACAACTTCCAACTAACAGACTCCAAAAAAGCCACACACACAGAACTGCTTTTTCAGAACTACTGTCGTTCCATCATTTTGGGAAAGGTGGATCTAAATTTCATGTCTTGGCCAGTTCCTGGCCAAAACTGGCTTCTTAAGATGTTCTCTGGCAAGTGTGAGCTGCCTCTCTATTGTTTGTGCTGATCAATGGTTTGGACCCTCGTGGTCCTCCCCTTGCTGAGCCCCCTGTAATTGCTCTCATGATGTCTTCTCTTTATGGTAGATCATCGTACAGGGTGTTTTTCACACAAGTGGATGATGTGATGGGTTTTTCTTCACCAAGTAAAGGATTCTGCCGTCATCCATCCCTGTTATCTTTCTTTGACATGGGGCCTTTTTGGTTTCCTTTTTCTTGGCAGAATGTGCAAAGCTGCTGTTTAGATGCTTAATTCACTTCTGCTATCTCTAAAATGGATTTCTTCCTTTCTCCAGCCCCTTTAGGGGCTCCTCTGACCACGTTATGGATTCACAGGGACTGCTTCCAAATGCAAATCCCACACCAGGAGACAAGCTAAGACATTTTACAAGCTAAATTGGTAATGCTTAAATGTTTTAAATAATGTCAGTTGCCAATTTTTTCTCCAATTGGGATGTGTACCCTGAGAGTAAATGGTGGTCTGCACTTGAAGCCAGAGTTGATTGTGTCATGCAATATGGTGAAATTGCAAAACTTGTTTCAGCCTCCAAACAACTGTACATACACATGCATCTGCACCTCCACACAACTCCCGGTCTATCCCAACCACACCACGCTCTAAGTCACTTTATCTCTTTTGTCTTTTGACCATTACATTGTCCTTTGTCCCATTTGGCCCATCAAAATTTAATCAAAATAAGGAAGACTTAATTCTGATTAATGGTTGAAAAGCTGCTACTGCTATACGTACAGTATGGAAACAAGTTTCCCTGCACAATGAAATTCTTACTTTGCTGCCCTGCACCTGATGCCACGCGAAGAAAAGCAATTCAGATAAATAGATAAATAAATTCTGTTGAACTAAGGAGGGAAATATGAATATGTAGAAGAAGAAAAATGCAAGACGACAGAAATAAGATTGATGGGGGGATCGTTATGATGGGGGGGGAGGGGATTCTCAGCTGTTAAAAGAGATGGCTGTGGGAAAAAATTAGTCCTTAAATTTTGTGAACCTTGTGGAGTGTTGCAACTGCAGTTTATTGGAGGTCCTGTCTCTGAGAGTAGACACTTCTATCGGGCTATGAAAATATAGGGCGGGTATTATTCAACACTCTTTAGCTCAGTTTGCCTTATGCATGTCTGCTTGTCTGTTAGTCACTAACAAAATGTTAGTTTCAGTTTGCCATACTCATAATGCATTGAAGGCAGGACAGCCTATCATCAGAAATGCACCAAAACTGGTGCAAAATCGTTTTCTCACTAGACTTGTTCTATTGTGTGTACACACACTTTGTATGATGATATCACAACTCAAAGGGTTCTTTTCCACTTTATAAAGCCATGCAAGTTCCCATGCAATAAATATCCCATCATTTTACTTGAATTTCAGTAGAATGGCACAGATTTTTGGCACGATTAGATAGAATTCACACAAACAATGGAGATCTAATCTCTATTAATTAATTCTTTGTATTTGTAAGTGTTCTGAGTAAACTTGTCACAAAATATCAGTCAAACTGATGGATTTACTATATGAGCGGCTGAGAAGATGGGGACTCACCACTGACAGGTGTCCATTCTTATTCTTGACGACATGGAGTTCCGAACCAGGGATGAAGTCTATAACTCCTTCTTTCCCCTGGGCCACAGTAAACTTAATACTGGGGGGTGGGTGAGGGGTTTGAGAGGGACAGGGTTGGGGGATGAGGAGGAACAGATGTCAAGTAATGTCATCACTATCATGATGGGTACCTCAGAAACTGACCTGTCACTGTGTTTTATTTTATTATTATTATTATTATTATTGTGTGATGAAATTAAGATTGTTAAGATCATCATTTACACTTCCCAATTTAAGGTCTTTTGGGAAAGATGAAAGCTATATCTCTACATCAAAGACTAACAACGAAGGGAATATGTACGGGATAATGTACATTGTTCTTGATAATAATAAGCAATAATAATTGCTTGATAATCACCGAGAGGTGTCCCCACCACCCGACGCAAAGCGGGGCGGGGGGGGACACCTCAAGGTGATTATCTGCAACAATGACTGACGGCAAGGGCATTATCGCGCTTATTACACGGCTTAAAACATTAATGAATAATACAGTTGTCAGAAATAGTTCATAACAAGGCTACTTTCATTTTCCTGCAAAAGTGTAGGCTACGATACTTTCGTCTCCGCGAGAAAATAGTGCCGCTTTTACATTCGCGCTTCTGTCACTTCTTCCGACGTGTGTTTGTCGCCGCAGCTTGAAGTACACGTATCATACTTACCCACGCATCGAAAGTTTCATGCTTCCCAAATATGCTGAAAATAATTTTTAAACTGCTCATGTTTGTTCCGTGACGAAGCGTGACGCGGGCAGTAGTACGTAAACAATCCGGATTGGAACTAAACGCTTTGGCGCGGATTGATATGAATGCAGGAAGTTCAACTCTGAGTCACTGATTTCGCAGCGGTCCGTTATTGATGGTCGAGCGGTCATTATACGAAAATAATGACCGCTCACGTGACCAATATCGGCCAATCAGAACCAAGCATTCACACAAGCCGTGTAATAATTGCTAATAAGTGAGCCGTGATGATCAAGAAAATGTCCACTTAAGAAAAGGATTTCCTGAGAATTCCATCATAATTATTTTTGGGGAGTTTGTCCTTGTCCTCATAGAAGGCACAGTTGGTGATCCTTCCAATCACCAACTGAAACACCCCCTGGCTTCATGTCTTCCTAAACTACATCTATGAACCTTCTTTATGGTCTTTTCCTCCTACAGGCTGCATTACCCACATTCTCTGACCAATGTTATTTCCTATCCTTCCTTTGCAGATGACCAAACCATCTCAGTCTTGCCTCTCTGAACTTGCTCCCAAATCACTCAGCCATAACTGTTCCTCTAATGTGCTCATTTGCAATCTAATCTAACCTAATAACACCCAAAGAGAACATTAGCATCTTCATCTCTGCCACCTCCAGCTCAGCCTCCTGTCTCTTTGACAGATCAGTTTCTAAACCAAAGCTTCATGGCAGGTCTCACTATCACAAAGCACTTCTAACATTCTCCTCCATCGATCCTCCATCCTTCCTGCCTGCATTCCATTCTCCTCTCTTTTGCACGTTGTTCAAACATTCAAAGTCATCGCTTCTGTCCACCTATCCCACTCTGACAATATCACTGGAGATAACAAAATTGCAACTAAATATAATTGTACATGGGGACTCCTGTCTAACATCATCTGTAAATCTGCCCAATCTGCCTTCTTGCGAGCAAGAAGAGTCGGGGTTCATCCCCATTCAAACCCTGAACCCATCTGTCACTTTGATGGCACGCAAATCCACTGTCTTGTTATCCACATGCATGTCCTTCACCTCCTTGACACAAACTCTTGACACATATCCACTCCACCAAGTCTCCTTGCCTTCTTTCATCTGCTCAGAGAAAACAACACACACCTTTCTACCAGTTTCCCCTAACTAGATTCGCAATACCCTCCCAGTCATCCAGCAAATCCTTAAGAAGTCTAACCCAACACCTTCCTTAACATTGGACAACACTGCTCCATTCTCAGTTTCAACTATTTAATACTTGGCACTGCCTTCACTTGCTTTCTCTCTTTCGTCATCCAACACACCTCCAATCAATGCTGATTTGCTACACTCTCCCTTGGCACCACCTTACAATCTCTCAACTATTTCAGGCTGCATCTTGTATGCAGGGTATTTCTAATTTTGTGCACCATGCTTCATTCTTGCACAGTAAGCCATCCAATACTCTTTCCTCTTCTAAATACATGTTGACTAAAGCCATTCCATCCTTTTTGCAAAATCCAATCTCCCGTAACACCATATCTTCTCAATAACCCCACGTCCCCTCTGATCCCTTCTCTAACATGCCCACTGAGGTCTGTTACAATGACTCACCCCTGGGGGGACTCTTTACTACTCAATCCAATCTCCTCCACCTTGGACACGCATTCAACCAATGGGGAATACACACTGACATTATTCAACATTACCCCTCTTTTTAAAGCTCTCATGCCTTTCCATGACTCTCCACCCTCAATTTCATTACTTGCTTCGCAAGGTATTCACTCAAGATGACTCCTGAGACATACTTCTTTTGTTAATCTTTCTTTATGTTATCAGATTTATAAATGAAATTAATGAATTGATGGTGTGTGTCTTGCTCTCACCTCCCTTGGTTTAAGTTAATGTTGCCCATCTTGTCTGCACAGATAGCCAACTTAGTCAAAGCCTCAATCACATGTTCACTTTGGAGGACCACGTCTCCCTGACAGGAAACAAACCACACAGACAATGAGACAGACCATATGATTCAACAGCTCGCTGAAGTTTATCCTTCACCTCACCTTCTCTTTGTTGTCAACATCAGCCACATGGAGGACAAATAAGCCATCACTGAGGTTGCTGACTGAGATACCTGGGTTAAAGAACCTTGTGTCAGTCAAATTTAATCTACAGCAAATTTGCAAATTGGGTGTGCAAAAAACAATTATTCCTTTCAAACACTCAAGTTCTAATGGTTAACCAAGCTTACTAGCACTGTAGTTGTAGACGCGCTTTTGTTCGATGTCGGAAAAATAACACATTACCTATTTAGCAAATTAGGATTAACATAACTTGATTAATGCAACTGACATGTGTGACATTCAATGTCTTTCACTTGCACAAGTAAGAGTGACTTCTGGGAAGTGACCTTTGAGAACTTCATAGCCAATCCGTTGCTTGACCTTGGCGTCCTGTACAATGACAGCACTACTTGCAGTGAGCAGCAGTTGGCGAGGCCGGGCCTTGTAGCCCTTCCTGTCATATTTGGTGACTGGAACTGCATACTGAGAACAAGAAAAAGAGATTATGCTGGCAGGCATATGCTGTTTTCTTTTTTTTCCTGTACTTATATCAGAGGTCAGAACCATCACCTGGGAAGGGGATTGTGTCAACCACACATTGTACCATACTTCATCCCCAAGTGCCCTGTTGAGCAGCCCTCCTCTTCTCGAAATAAAATGGTTGGACCACATGTGGTCTTTGTGGCAAATATGTGCAGCAGGGAGTTCAGTGAAACATGAGGGTCTGAAAAGGTTCTGGAGAGCCGTCCAATGCCTTTGGAGGTGAAGGCTCATTGTGTTTCCTTAACCTAAGTTTTGGCCCTAACCTATAGTCACGAACTTTGAGTCATGACCAAAACAACGAGATTGTGATTGCAAGCAGCCGAAATGAGTTTTCTTTGCAGGCTTGAACAGGCACAGCCTATGAGCTATAGTGAGGAGCGCAGACGTCTGAGTAAAATCAATGCTCCTCTATGTCGAGTGGGGCCAGCTGGTTAGGATGCCTCCTTGGTACCAAACTCTGGAGGTGCTCTGGGCATGGCTGTCTGAGAGGAGTCCCAGCGGTAGACGCACAACATGCTGGAGAGATTGCATCTCTTGGCTGGCCTTGGAATGCTTTAGGAAACACTATCAGAGGAGGTAGTGGAAGGGACTGACGAGATGATTGTCTGGGCCTCCCTGCTAAGGCTGCTGCCCCTGTGACTTGGACCCTGATAAGTGTCTGACAATGACGATGACCAGTTGTAGATAGCATTCTCTTGGAGTAATAGTGTGTCTTATAAAGGAAAAACTCAAATCTTAGTGTTTTTTTCAGATAGTCACAACTTACCGCATCCCCTACAATCAAGACCAGAAATGGCAATGTGGTGACAGAAACACACAGATTTGAGTTAAAATGAAAATAATATGCATAGTCTTACAATAAGTAAGTAAGTAATCCATTCAGTGAATATGATAGGATCATCAGAGTAGTGTGTAAAATCTTCAGTGTGCAAGTACAATTTAGCTTTTTTTCCTCATACTGACCAACTATTTTTGTCCCCACTTCAAATGTGTCTCCAAGTACGGTATTATTTATTACATATTCATCCATTTGTTTTATATGCGAGTGATTTTCGTCTGAGCTTGAGGAAAGGACTGACAAATTATTTCTCATTGAGATCGTTTCAGTATCTCTGATCAAAATTGTGGTGCTAGTGTTAAAGTCATAAACACGAGAAAGAAAGATTAGCATCTTAACTTGACCAACTTCAAAATCTAAAGTCAGTCTGATTTGTGTTTCCATTTAATATTTAGGTATTGTTACAAACCTTTATCTTCTCACCGCCCAATACCTGTAGAACCTTTGGGCTGATGTCCTCACCATCTAAAATGACATGAGCGGACTGCACTAATCCAGTGTTTCCAAACATTAATGGAGCCCCAACATATTTCACATCAGGATTTTGCAGTATGACGATTCACTATTAATTCTTAAGTCTGAATGGCACTTCCTGTTGACAGGACAATATGCTTGATAATGTCATCTATGGACAAACACATAACCGCACCATCTCTAATAAACTGAGACTCATTTTTTGCACGTTACAAAAACAGCATTGATAAATAATATAAAATCCAACAGTACAAAAACATGGCATAACAAAATGTTGACAAATCACTTATTTAGACAGAGTTCAACGGAAGGTCTTACCGAGTCTTGTACTGACAAAGAGTTTGGAGACACTTTGTGGGTAATTATCCTTCTTGTCTTTGAAGATCTCACTGGCAATCATCTTCTGTTCCATCTATACACAGAGATTTGAAGTTAGAAGTAAACATCAAACTGCGCCCATCTACAAAGTTACAGGGATACAGCAATTGGACCTTGATGACATTATTCTTCACAACACAATTGATTAACCAAGTCTGAAATTGATTCAAAATGCATCAATATTTTTTCTAACCATGCCTGGAAACATAGTATTCAAAATACATCTCATCAATAAGCCAGTTTTACTCCATATGGGAATGCACAGAGACACTTTAACATTAAGATGGCAAAAGTGAGTAGGAGAGTCTACAAAAAGAGTCGGAAGAACATCGATTAACAATTGGTGGGGATTGAAGTCGATCACTTGCTTCAGAGCAGACAACTACAGCTGTGGGTTGCTTGGCCCCGTCTCAAATTATTTAGAGGTTCCAAAACACACAGCAGACTTCACCTGATGTTTCCACTCTGGGCTGATATTCTTGCAGTAGGTCCACACCATGTTCTGCATGCACAGTTTACGTAAATTCTCTGAGGCCTAATAACAAACAAAAGAGAAAGTTTTCCATATTTTCATTGGCTCATTCAGTATGTAATACATCCATTGTCCACATGTCTTTTCTAATCTTCTAATTCTTTGTCTTTCAGCAGCTTCCTTTGGGGGTCAGCACAGTGGATCACCTACTACCGTATCTCTCCTCCTATTCTTTTTACACTGATGTCCTCCCTCACTGTATCCATGATACTGCGCTGCTGTCTTCTTTTCACCATAACTTGCAGCCTCATTATCAACATCCTCAGATGAATATACTGTACATGCTCTCATGTTGGTTGGTAGATGATTTAAAGGACAGAAGTTGATGGAGCGGGATGATCCACCATAGCAGCCCCAGAGGGGAGGTGCCAAAAGAGGATAGCAATGTACCATATTTTCCGGAGTATAAGTCACACTTTTTTTTCATAGTTTGGCCGGGGGTGCGACTAATACTCAGATGCAATATACACACTAAATTATCAAAATACAGAATTTCACGTTTGTTTTTGTCACACTGACAACTGTGCGATGGCACTCTAAGTACTCCTGCAATACTGAAATTTCTACATTACAGTACTTTAAGCACTTCCTCCTCTGTGCGGAAGAGGGTATGGGGCCTCATCTTCTTCCAGAGTTGGCAAAGTTGCTGAGAAGCGCCACAGAGGATGAAGAATTCAATGGATTCGGTGATTTAGAGTGAGATCAACCTTAGGGTAAACTTGTTAGCTTGTTTTTTATGCTTTTGCTATCTGTACAATTGTTAGGTTAACATGCCACACGCATATTCAGTTAATTGTCAGTGTTTCATGTCTGTTCTTGGTCCCAGATATTGTATAATAATGTCTGGAATGACTTATATATGTTTTTCTTCATCATTATTGTGCATTTTCGGGCTTGTGCGACTTATACTCTGGAGCGACTTACAGTCCAAAAATTACAGTAAGTGGAGTGGGGTAGCACTATTGAAAAATCCTGCAATGTTATAACCTCTACGAGTGCCGCAGGAGGTGAGGGCCAGTTCTTGTCCAGAACATTTTTGGGGAGGTTCCTGCGCAGCAATATCAGAAAAGAGTATCGCACATAGTCTAAAAAGTACTCATTCTGTGGACAGCGTTCTTTGTGGCGAAAGATAAATCCTTGGATGAACCTGGGAATAAACCAAAGAAGAAAATACAAAATTTAGTTCCATGAGAAATTGACTCACTGTCAAATGGATTGCCAGCTGCAAGAAGAGAGAACAAAATACAGTGATATTCGTCCAAATTCAAAATGTAAACACAAGAATCAACAAAACTTCCCCTGGTCTAAACGAGAATATCTCCATTTTACCTTTGTTTAATACAATGTCGTGCTATTAGACCTCAGACATAGTATATTGTAGATATCCTTTCGCAGTTCAGTTGTAGTTTACCTACAACATACCTCCGTATCGTATCCACAGCCCGTCGTCTACTCTGGGCTCGCCTTCTTGCCAATATTCCCCTCCACAAGGCTTGGATCAGAATAACTGGCAACGCATTGCAAATACAACAGCGATTCAGGGCATTCTAGTGATTCGCTTACTAAAGCTACATGGATTGAATGAGTACAGTGACAATATAAGAGATGAGTCATGACATGAGACACCTGACTTCCGCAGGTTTTGGTATTTGGCTTTGTGGCTGTAACCTCTCCAACCTGCCTGGAGCTTGGTGGCTGAAATAACAGTGCCAGAGCTTTTGTGATATGATTGTTCCCATCATTATCTCCATTACCTCATATAGTACTCCACTACATTGAAGCCTCATTATTAGCAATCAGTTGTGTGGTGTATATCTCTCACCAAGACTGTGTTTCCTAGTTTCCAGTGCGTCCTCTGTAGAAAACAAGGTCTTTGGAAAACGGATGAAGATTTTAGACCTACAATGTTCAAATAACACTTGTTCAAATACATTTTCCTGCGACACTGAAAGATTTTCAACGAAAAGTAACACATTTAAAGAACATTAAAAGACAAATAACATTGAATATTTCAATAAAATCTGACAGAGAGAAAACCATCAAATCAATTTAGTTCTATTAAAAAACGAAGTTCTGAGTGAAAATTCATTTTATTCTCTACTTATTAGTACTAACCTGCCCAGTTTGTATTCCTCTGGCTTGTACCCTAAGTGTTGAACCAACGTTGCAACGCCATCAGCCATTTTGCCCTGCCAGTGAGGCCATGTGTATGGGCACAGGGACTTATATCTGGATTTTTTTAGATAGACATACAGGCAGACAGACAGCTGCAACCCTTTGACTACATAGAATGAAATAGGCGAAGGTTTGAGAGGGTATTGTAACAACGATGTAGCAATATTTTAGATGATAAATTGTTAACCCTGAACATACAGTAGTAAGAAAGGCAAAATACACATTGTAAGCAATGAACCTGTACTTTAGCCTGGTTGTGAAGTACTGCATATTAATGCAACAACTTGTGTCTTCTCCCATGATGCCCAAACGTGAGCCAAAATCATTGTTTCAGAAATTCACTAATAGCATCACTTTTCAACCTTTGGTCAGATGGAAATTTGATAGGTTTGAGGTATTGGAGATTAAAAAGGATTGTGTTCTCCAGAATGGAGAATACTTCACAATCATGGCAACCTAAACAACAATGGAACAAAACAGTTTTCAATAATCTAAATATCTCATCTAAAATATCTCATAGTCAATCTCTGATTGACTATTTTGATAATCCACCAAGTCTACATCAAATTAATGATAATGCCTGGGGAGAGCATACTGGATATATTATATATTAAGACATAATTTCTTTATTTAAAATTTATTCGGTTTCAAGCTTCAAGTGTTCCTTATTACCTCTGTAAGAAGACCTCATAGTGTCGTCTATAGGCAAAACCGGCTCGTCTGACTCTGAGATTTTCCATCAGACCGAGGTACTTGACCTGGTGTCGGATCAACACCTCATCAAACCGACCTAGAAATGACAGGGAAAGGACACTGGTAAAACAGAGAGACAAGAAGTGTAACAATCGATTGTTAAAACACTGTCAAAAAAGGTCAGGTCATAGAATGATGTTTGGTCCATGAGGCAATCAGGACATTTAATATTTGTGATCAAGTAGCAAAGAAAAAACAAAATGTATTCATAGTCAAGCTACTACTGTATATTGTGTATACCAAAAGAACTATTACACAAAAAATGTATGTTATACCTGCGTGCTTTGAATCATTTGGCTTGATGCATCGAACATATGATGGTTCCTTTGACAGAAGGATATCCATCAACTTGGCCAGACTAGCTTTGAACTGGGTGGCTGCCTGACGGGACAGTCAGAAAAAGAATTTGACTGATGATGTAGTCAGAATTGAGGGTGTTTGGGAGAGGAGTCTCATACCTTCCTTCTCCCTGCCCAAAATCATTCAACAGATGATAAACAGATTAATAAATAAAATTCAATACAGTACACTGATTATAGTATCCTCCAAAGGTTTGTATGACTATGAGTGTGTGTGTGTGCTAATGCACGAGCATGTATGTTAAGTGACCATCTCAGATGCTACTAAATTATTTCTTGCGACTAGCAAGGGAACACTATGTGTCTTTAATCATCATTAAGCATATTTGGATGTGACAGGTGGCATTTTTTCGATATTGTAACTGCACATGATCTACCAATACAGTATACACACAGTTTATATACACAGTTGTAAACATTATTTGACATTAAAAGAAATTTATCTCACAGTATCTGGGCGCTTCTTGTCACTCAGTTCCTCCTTGTCAAAGCACTGGGTCAAAATTTTATTCTCTGACAGACACATGACCTGCATACGAAAAATGAATATATTTTCAAATGAGAAAGCAAAATGAAATAAAGAATGGAAAAATTATTTGGGATTTGGATTTGATCACATATTCATAGTAAACTTAAATGTACCTCTTTCAAGTTTCTGAATAGCAGGTCATTGTTCTTGTCTAAAAATCCTGTCGGGAGATCAATTTCATCTTAAAGAACTTTCTGTTATGCAGATACAGCATCATTTGTTCCAAAATCTAGAGTCTCATTCATTTTCAACCAATGCAGAATAATGACGTGTTTTCGATAGTAAATGTGATGTTAAGAGACGACAATGAATTAGCATCTTTTGAAAGGTAATGTCAATCTTAATTTGTTACTCATCATTTTCCAGGTCAAAGTTGTAGAGGACAGGAGCCTTAGCAAGGAAGCCTGTACAGCAAGGAAGCCCATACAGCCCTCTCCTCAGCGACTTCCAACATGCAATTCTTGGCCAGCCAGAAGATCCATAAGAATAATCTCTCCAGCACGTCCACAGACCGTGATCTACCTGAGTTTTCCTCAGATATAACTAGAATACATCTCAAAGGGAACACCCAGCAGGCACTCTGACCAGGTCCCCAAACCATTTGACCTACTTCCTCTCAAAATGGATAAGCAGCCGTGTTACTTTGACCCTCTCCTGTCTAAGCCCTACCACCTTGCGACTTATAGTCTGGTACAAATTCATCCATTGTCTTGGATGATAAACTTTGTGATCTTAATCTTACAGTCATGAAGTTCATGCCTATGAGATAGGAACTGGAATGTTGACAGACTGGGAATTGTGTAGACTGAGAATTGTATTCTCCCAAAAAGTAGAATACTTTTCTATTCTCCTTTGTCTTAGTTGTTTGTTCATCACAACAGACTGGTTTGTTCACCACAACAGACTGGTTGATCATTGTCTGTTCCATCTGCACCCCACTCACGAACAAGTCTCTGAGATACTTAAATCCCTCTACATGAGGCAAAACCTGTTCCCTAACCTGAAGTGGACAACCAATCTTTTTTGAGTTGAGCACTACTGTATAGCCTCTAATCTTGGGTCTTAATCTTGATCCCAGTCAATTCACACTCTGCTGCTAACCTCTCCAACAAGAGATGAGTGTTGAAACTGAGATGACTGAGGAGATCATCTGCAATAGCGCAGCAAAGCAATTCTCCCATCCCCTTGAAATCCTGTCAATCGATGTTACGAGAAGAGTTAGTGACAAAGGACAGCCGTAGGAGTCCAACGTGCACAGAAGGGTAGGTCTAACGTGTGGCTGGCTATGTGGACCAGGTATTGGGACTGAATGGCAATCAGCAAAGGGCCATCCACCCCAAACCCAGGGAGTAGCCCCAGATGGGGAAACACATGCTGAGTAGTTTAGCAGTTACTCTGGATGGGGGTCAAGAGCTGGTTCACTGTTCCATCACAAGGACAAAAACCACATTGCTCTTACTCATTCCTAGCTTTAACTACCAAGTAGACCCTCTCATCCAATACCCTGGCATAGACCCTGCGAGGACTGCTAGGGAGTGTTATCCCCTTGGTATTGGAACACATCCTGTCATTCCCCATTATACCCCAAAATGTATATCAAAATTAAATCTTTTAAATCGGGGGGCAATAACCCCGTTATTACTTCAGAGGAGCTGACCTCAGTCAACACAATGTTACAGAGGTGTCTAAACTATAACAGCCCTCCCCCATTTGGACTTGAGATATCCCGGTCTGATCTGGTCCTTCACTGAGGCTCAACAAATTATGGAGTTATTTTTGCAGCAACCTCTGTCTATCGTATCATCTGGACTATAAGTCGCACACGCCCGAGAATGCAGACTTTGAAGAAAACAACACATAAAAGCAAGTTATAATAGAGATTGACAGGCTGAATAGATGTACAACACGCTAGCGTAGCATAGCACACTAGTGTAGCATGCTAGCAAAGCATGTTGATGGTTATTCAGCTACATGAAGTATAAACAACAAACTGAATGTGTCTCACATGTTAAATTAACGTAATGTTGAAATTGTAGTAGTCCAGGAGTAGTAGATACTGGTGGGTAATGCCATCATGTGGTTGTCAGTGTAATAATGACATCATGTGGTTGTCAGTGTAATAATGACAAACATGTGAAATTATATATTTTAGTAATGTAACGTATATGCCGCCTCTTAGTATAAGTCGCATCCTCGACCAAACTATGAAAGAGTGTAAATTATACTTGGATAAAAAACAGTATTCCTTTCTCCACTCCACAATCTCCCAACATGATGTCAGCAAGTGCAACTGCAAAGAGGTTAAAGCTACCGTCTGAAAAATGTATTCTCTGTGGATGACAGCCATTCCGCAGACTCACCAATAACATTGTAGTTAACCTCGCCAGCATAATGCAGCAGTCTGAATTCATCACGATTCAGTATCTTCCGCATCTTTCCATCAGCAAGCTTGTGACTACATGTCATTTAACACACACACACACACGCACACACACACAGAAGAATACATGTATCTACACCCATCAATAGGTTATATATTTGTTGCAACACCAAGACCAAAATACGAAAACGATTCAACTTTAACCAACGTGAGAAAGTGCGGGTGTCCTCCAACAGTATCCTCCAGCTTCTCCAGGAATGTGAAATCACTTGCGTCACCTGGTCTCAGACACTCCTCATCCTAAAATGGACAGAAAAACTTAGGACAATCACAGCCAATCAGTTACCACAGGTGATAATCCTTCTCTAACTACAAAATTTTTATTCTTAAACTCATAAACTGAAATTACTACTCGCCCTCCACTGCATCCATGAACCATCTCTGTGGGCAACCCTGTACAAAATGCAGTGTCTACCAGCATTCCTCTGTATGTGACCATGTCAATCTTGCCTTTGACTGTATTTCCGTTCTTTTTTTAGTAACTTCTTCCTCTGTATTCTCTTCTCTGTATTCTGTCTGTATTATCCTTCTTCCTCATTTCAGCACCAAGTGTCCTCGTCTTTTCTCCTATGTCCAGAGGGAACATCACATGTTTTCCTGCCAGTTACCCTATTGACCATTGCTGTACTTCAGTCATCTGGTAAGTCCTCTTTATTTCAAACCTCACAAAACCCCATATCTTCATCGCGATTCCTCGTCACCAACATATTCGCCAAAATCCCCTCCTGTTGATCACTGGTTTGTCTCTGGGCACTCTTTCTACTGTACAACTCTATCCAATTCATGCAAGTACTGTATGAATCCCTTCGAGAACTGCTTTCTTTTTTGACATCTTACCTGTGAGGCAGTGACACGAATAACATTCAACATTACCTATTCAATTTCCTCAAAATTTTGAATCCTGTATTTGACCATTTTCACCTCCATTTCACAGTTTGCAACGCATTTCTTTGAAATTACTTTTGAAGATTCTTTGAATTTCTTGTTTATATGATGATACTCCTGGAACCTCAACTTCATACGTAGGCCACAATCATTCCCGTTTACCCCATAATAGAACCATTTGCATCCCTAAACAGTGCTCCTCCCCTTGCAGTGCTCCCACTGCAAGTCTTAACAGTAATCTGAATTGTACATTTTTCATACACACTGAGAGAATAGCAACTTGACAGCAAGATGAGATGTGTTTTAAGTTCCTCATCATTAACTAGTAACACCTTGTTTCTCTGTTTCCATGTGCATTTTTTTGTATTTCTGACTCACACTTTCAGCCCTTTCACTTTCAGAATACTTATCCATTTCCCCTTGATTGTATTTCTAGATAGATTTCGCATCATATCTTTTGTGTGCCTTTCCTCACCAGAATGGAGATGATGCCTTTAAACTTCTCCTCCACAAGATCACAGATTATCTTATTATTGAAGTACTGCACCGGCTCCCACTATAAAGACACAAGCACAATAATAAACACCACATCAGTTATGAGTTATTCAAGATCAATTACTACATCAGATCAATTGCTAAATTGCTAAATTGTTAATAATATACACAAGACACAATTTGAGCCATTTTTGTGTCTTCACATTACAGGTACTCAAAAGTATGCAGTATAAAGTGCAGTATGAGCCCATATCTAAGGCGCCAAAAAATATTCCCGTATGATACAAATGAGAGGGCAGCAGTTGTGCTGTCCGCACACAATGGTCATTGCGATGCAAAAGATGGTCATGAGGTGGGGGGTTTGTCTGCACCTTAACAATTCCAAACTTAACATTATTACTCCCATGTTGACATCTTTTGTCATACATCATTGTCCTTCTCACACAATAACCCATTCATGACATCTTTCACCATGTGTACTGCATTACTAGCGGAAACTAAAAATAGCCTGACTTAATACCATATAATACATGTGTCAGGTGTTCCGTTTTGAAAATCATTTTTCCTTTTTTGCCCCAAAAAGATGTATTGTTAATGAAATTCTTGAGTGTTAAAATGTTGAGGAGCTCTACCCGCTCCATCTTACAAAGCGCTTTGAGATAACTTCTGTTAAAATTGAACTGAATTGAACTGAATTAAACAGCATAATCTTAATTTCAAAAAATGGAAATAATGTGATTATGAGGGAATAGATTGATATCCCTGGGATATTCCATTATTCTCCAATGTTCTAATGCATATGTATATGTATGAGAGTGGCCCCAACAAATAGCAGGAACAACATCCGTAACTCAGTCCAGAAGAGCGCAGCACTAGGGACAGATTAGATCCTGCGCAGAACCCTCTCCCAGGCCACAAATATGTGTTTACAGTATATATATATACAGTATATACATATATTTATTACACGGGTTGTGTGAATGCTCGGTTCTGATAGGCCGTTATTGGTCATGTGAGCGGTCATTATTTTTGTATAATGAACGCTCGACTATCAATAACGGACCGCTGCGAAATCAAAGACTCAGAGTTGAACCTGCTGCATTCATATCAATCCGCGCTAAAGCATTTAGTTCCACTCTGGATTGTTTACGTACTGTTGCCCGCGTCACGCTTCGTCACGGAACAAACATGAGCAAAAATTATTTTCAGCATTTTTGGGAAGTATGAAACTTTCGATGCGTGGGTGAGTATGATTCGTGTACTTCAAGCGGCGGCTACAAACACACGTCGGTGGAGGTGACAGAAGCGTAAAAGTTCCCAAAGACGTCCCATTTGCCTCGTCCGACTCTACCTTTAATGGAAATATTGAGTTTTATATCAATATTGACTCTTAAGTAGGCCGATGAATCCTTGTTTTATCCATTCAAATGATTCACAGACAGCAGAGTACCTGAAGCCATTATAGCACTGTTTTCTTGCGCAGACGAAAGTACCATAGCCCACACTATTGCAGAAAAATTAAAGCAGCCTTGTTATGAACTATTTCTGACAACTGTATTATTCATTAATGTTTTAAGCCGTGTAAGAAGCGCGATAATGCCCTTGTCGTCGGTCATTGTTGTTTGATAATCACCTTGAGGTGTCCCCCCCTCCGCTTCGCATCAGGTGGCGGGGGCACCTTGAGGTGATAATCAAGAAACAATGACCGCTGACGCATACATTGTCCCGTACATATACGTATATACATGTGTGTGTGTGTATATATATATATATATATATATATATATATATATATATATACACACACACACATACATATAATTTATATATATATATATACACACACACACACATACATATAATTTTATAGGATTGCAAGGATTGCAAGGATGTGAACTGGGAGTAATCAGATAATTACTCCTGGTTATCAAGCATGGCATGATCAAGTAAATGGGTTGATTGTTACTACAATGTCTGATCGAATGACAGAATGAAAGACAATGATCACAAAAAGGATGCTGACCGTAATACCCTCTGCTTCATATTCCTCCTGCTCTGATTTCAGGGTAAGCTCAATAAAGAGCTGCTGCAGCTTCTCGTTGCAATAGTTGATGCAGAATTGCTCAAAGCTGAAACAGATAAGAAATGGTCTCGGGAATTTTTTTTATAAATTCATAAATGAGCCTGGTGGCAAGCTTTTGAATATACACTCAACAAAAATATAAAAGCAACACTTTTGTTTTTGCTCCCATTTTTCATGAGATTGACTTAAAGATCTAAAATTCATTCCAGATACACAATATAACCATTCCTCTCAAACATTGTTCACAAATCTGTCTGAATGTGTGATAGTGAGCACTTCTGCTTTGCTGAGATAATCCATCCCACCTCACAGGTGTGCCACATCAAGATGCTGTTCTGACATCATGATTAGTGCACAGGTGTGCCTTAGACTGTCCACAATAAAAGGCCACCCTGAAATGTACATTTTCTTGCTTTATTGGGTGTCTGGGGACTCAGAACCAGTCAGTATCTGGTGTGACCACCATTTGCCTCATGCATTGCAACACATCTTCTTCGTATAGAGTTGATCAGATTGTCAATTGTGGCCTGTGGAATATTGGCTCACTCCTCTTCAATGGCTGTGCGAAGTTGCTGGATATTAGTGGGAACTGGTACACGCTGTCGTATACGCCGGTCAAGAGCATCCCAAACATGCTCAATGGGTGACATGTCCGGTGAGTATGCTGGCCATGCAAGAACTGGGACATTTTCAGCTTCCAAG
>OMPJ01002111.1:4928-23193 GCA_900312935.1 Carapus acus
GCACCGGTCAACCCCCACCCCCGCTCAGCCCCACTCCCATTCTCACGCTGCCCCCCCTGGTCTCCTTCCTACAGTGCTGCATTCCTGTCCCATTTTCTTGTTTCAGCACTTCACCTTTGTGTAGGACAGCGTTGGCGGGCTTGTTGCCAGCTAGCGACTCCTTGCTGAGGTGCTGGTGCGACTCGGCCAAACACTCCACCTCGGCGAAGCGGGCGTTGAGAGCCATGGCCGGGTGGCTGGGGTCCTGGGTCATGTTCAGGTAGGCCGCCCGCCTCAGCTGCTCCTCGATGACCAGCGCCTGCTCCAGAAGCTGGACGCAGACGCAACACAACGACAATGTTACCCTAACGCCAGGGGTTATGGAGAGAGATTCTGCATGATCAGCACCGTTTGGTCACTGCTGAATAAAAACTTCTCCTATTGTTTTATGGCTGCATTTGCTGAAACGAAACTTCACTCCCGTTGAGAATGCGGGCGAGTGATTTATCTGAGCGTCGATTCTAAAAGCAAAGATTGCAGCGACGTTGGCAAAGGACTTCTTCACTTTAAGTGTAACTACTGCTACTACTTGGGTTGATGTGATGAACTGCTGTGCGAGACAGGAGGACTCTACGTCCTCCACTGTGGCAGTTCATTAGGGGGGGGTCTGGGGGTCCGCGTCTGGGCTGGGGAGGAAAGAATGCTCTGATCTACTGCAGCACCGCTCCCATTTATTCTGATAGTATGCATGCTTTTCCAGAACTTGCTGGAGGAGAACTACAAATACTGTGTGGGGTGAAAATCATAAAACAAAGATTAATAAAACTATTCAGACATATCACAGATCAAGGCCCCTCTTTTCATTCCTTTTACTCGACCACTAGCTTCCATTTGTCTGTCTCTTAATCCTCGATACCATGACAAATCCGTGCCTTTGTCGGCATAGCAACATCAGTCACTCTATACAGTTACTATGTGTATGTGTGTGGGGTTCCTTGGCAAAGGAGGTAAGCATGTCACCAACAGTACGTGACTAATTATAACTCAAACATGCAGAGGAAACTGGGGAGGAGGAGTAAAGCTATTTCTGAGCTCCGGCGAGATGTCGAATTATTCACAGCAAGAGCAAGAATGCCACAAGCAAACTAGGGAGGGAAATAAATGAGGATGTTGAGGGCAGGATCTGAAACATGTGATGTCGTCGAAAACAGGATGAGCGCTGTTTCACAAATGCAGCCGTCAGCAGCGCCACCTCTGCAAAATCTGGGTCTAGGGGCATGGAACCATTGAAAAAAAGGTCAGATGATCTCCGACTGAGAGTTCATCATCGGACAAGCGCGTCAAGTGCACATCTCTCGTCTCCGGCAGAGCATGTTTCGGCTCCTACCTTGAAACGCCGTGCCAGGAACTTGTTCTTCATCTCGAGGAAGTTCCCCTTGTTGGCCTGGGACTTGAAAGGCTCATTGACGATGGCAAATTGTGGATCGTTTTGGATATCTTGCCACCGCGCGTACCCATGACTGGCAATGTCGTGGATCAAGGCTTTTGCAACGTTTGTGGTGATACAGACTGGAAAGAGGTTGAAAGTATTAGCTGAGTAAATAAAACAAGATTGAATCAATAGTTCTGCGTCTTTCTCCTTTGATGCAGTCTGGCAAACCAAACTTGCAGCAACACAAACTTATTCACAGACTGACTGATGAGTGCAAGCTAAACGACTATTTAGCAATCACTCCATCATTTTCCAGCAGACTTGGTTTACTGTTTGGTGAGCTCTGACTTGCTTGTTGACTTATTACATTTGGCTCCTGGCAGTGGCTGAAAAATAAACATGTCGGGGGTCATCGCCCGGGCAACCGCTGTCAAGGATACATCACGATCCCAGCCAGGAGCCAGAAGTCGTGTCTGCGGTGCCAGATCTCGTTCATCTTTCCCGAGGAGATGGCAGCCCGCTCCTCGTTCTGCCAGAGGGTGTGCAGCTCTGCAAGCGCAAAGTGAGCGAGTGAGATGGCCGGGCAATAAAAGCTGAGGCAGTGAAAAAGTAACAGCAGAAACCTGGCTGCAGGTGTTTCCACAGCATGTGGAACTCCTCTGCGTTAGTGATGGTGGGGCAGATAGTGCTGGCTCAAGGACGGTTTCAGGGAGAAAGCCCTGAAAGGCAAGAGGAATGTTCTTCCCTTTCAGTGGCCAATTTCTAATTTTGTCTGGTCCGCACAGCTTAGCAGCTTGTTTGCTCAACCTAATAAGTTATTTTCACCTTTTCACCCTCTCCTCCTTGCATTTCAGGGCTTCTGTTGTGTCCCTTTTAAGCGAATTATCTTCTAAAACCTTGAAAAGGACTAATCTAATAAGCTCTGAATTGGGTCGGCGAACGCAGCTCAACTTTCATTTGAGTTCAGTTGCAGTCTCCTTTGTATTTGGAGCAAGTCGCTGGGAGTTGGTGCTGTGCTTTTTTGGGCTGTCATCCGCCCTGCAGGTTCTCTAAACACACCAAAGGCATGGTGTGTAGCACCAGAGCTCTCTGCTAATGCCTCTCAAGCAAAGGCAAGTCAGAGATGCTGCTGGGGGGGAAATGGATTGCAAACAACAACCAACCAGTAGCAAACATTAATGCTGACAAGGAAATCTGTTACATTTCATTTAGTAGCCAATGCAAAACAGGCTAATTACTGCCAGTTACAGCTGCTAACAGCCAAAAAAATAACTCAGCTGTTGGTAGATGCTAAGTGGGTATGGTACCTCCGTCATAGTACCACCTCACACTGGACGGTGAGTTCCTATTTGATTAAGTCAAACACTCCTAATGTTTCAAAGAAAGTCTGGAGAGGCATCAGCATTGGGGCTATGCACAGATCGTTCACTGAATTAGCCAGTGTGTTTGGTTGACAAAAAAAGCTCCAGTGCTCCCTATGAGGTCCTTTGAGTAACTCATCCCTCTCTGCCACCTCCACCATCACAACAATGAAGGAAGAAAGCTTCATTCAAACAGGTCAAACCAGGTTTCTACACCACCGACCGGTGAAGCCTCCATCGGCGATGTTGAACATGAAGCGCGGTCGCTCAGCAGGAGGCTTCCCGTTCCCTTTGGGCGGCTCCTCTCTGGAGATTTTCACCTCCTTCACCACCTCCTTTTCGCCCTTGACCTCCTCTGTTGAGGGCACAGCAAAAGTCATTCAAAGGAACTGGATCGCAATCTCCCCAGGATGCGGCTGAGCGTGAGACGCACCCTTTTTCACATCAGAGGTCTCCATCTTGTCCTTGGCGTCAGGTGCTTCTGGTGGAGACGTCTCCTCCTTCTTCTCCTTGTCTTTCTCCTCTGCCACCTTGTCACCATCTGGAGGACGAGACAGAGTTGTTAGTGTCTTTGCTCTGGTTTGACCTGCTGATGTTTTCCTGTCTCTCTTTTCACCTGCTTTCTCCTCTTTGACCTCTGGGGACTGCTTTGCTGTTTGTGTAGTGTCTTCTTTGCTCTCCTCTGGGATTTTCTTGTCCGTGTTTGTAGGAGCCACTGGGTCAGGTGCTTCTTTTTTCTCCTCCTCTTTCAGGTCGCTTTCCTCTTTGCCTTCACTTTTACGAGCAGGAGAACCTTCTTGCATCGTCTCCTTTGTTGCTGAGGAAGGCTACGGGCAGAGCACAGTATTTCATGAGATAGCTGACCTTTGATTTGCTACCTGAGGGCAAAGACCTGATTGAGAGAAGCTTTCGTTGGCTTTATAGACTACAACATATTTTACTGTCAAAAAGAGGGTAGGAAATAGACTCTTGTTTACTGTTTCCGAGTTAATAACCTATTCCCACCTCCTCAGTGTCACCAGCCTTTTTGCTCTCGGCCTGTTTCCCCTCAACGTTTTCTTTCTCTCGCTCCTTCTCCACGGCAGACTCTCCCTCCTCCTTCTCGTCCTCCTTCTCCGCTTCTCTCCCATTCTTCTCCTGCTTGTCTGTAGGAGCTGGAGTGGCTGCGCATGCACATTCACAAAGACAAAGAGACACCAAAACAACACTGTGGATTTCATCCAACTCGCCAGCGAGACTTTGAGCCGATAAACACACAGTGCCCCCTGCTGGACAGACAGGGGGCGAGCAAGGCGAAAGGATACCTGGCTTGGAGGTGCATGGCGTGTTGTTGTAGCTGGCATCAGGCGTAGGTGTTGTGGTTTTCCCGGAGGGCGAGGAGGCCCTGGAGGAGGATTTGTCTATGCTGACCTCAGGCTTGAGCTCTGGAAGGCTCCAGCGCCCATTGATGTGCTCAAACTCCTGGATCTGGACACACACACACGCACACACGCCAAACATCATTTCGCTCATAATTCCACATTCCTCGCGCTCCAGCTTCAACCCGTCCTCCTCCGTGCCCCGCTCGCCTGGCAGGATATCATACATTCCGCTCAGCGAGCACGAGATGAGGGTGCAAACAGGTTTCAACGACTGAGGAGATACGCAGCAGCGTTCAAAGCTAAACTAATTCAAAAATCTACTGATAAACCATCTTTAGTGTATTTTGCTAAGATTAAAAGTACATTTTTCAATCACTTGGTCAGACCTTTTTCTTGACGAGTGACATGACGCCAATGCGCGTGAGGACAGGCTGGCGGCACAAGCCTTCCCTCGGCACCCCGTCGGCAAAGGTCTCCGCGCCATCCGCCACTGGCTCGCACAGGTGGCGCATAAAGAGAGATACGTACGCTCTAGGACAGGAGGGCAGGGGAGAGATAAACCATTCATGGACTTGAGGGGAGAAAAGGCAACAAACGACTTCAGTTATGCTTGCCAGAGTTGAGCTGATGGACTTGCGCTAATTGTTGCTCACTTGAATTCTTTCTCGGTCTTGCCCCTGAGGTCTCTCACCAGCCACTGGGAGGAGAAGGCGTCTTGGGACGGCATTCCCCACCGCATCACGGCATTCAGGAAAGCTTTCCGTTGCCGTGTGTTGAAGCCCAGCACCTATCCATATGGAAATAGAGACAAAATGTGCAACTTGATTTCTATTCCTGAATCTGAGAAAAAGTATGGAATCAGTGCAGGTCTGTGGAAATGTATCTGGTCATGGTTTGTATTCAGGATGGCCTTCAGTACTGTAAGAACGTTGGGGTTTCAAGGTTGGAGGTCCATTTTGCTGACGACATCCCTGCTATTGCCTAGATTACTCAAAGCCTTTATGAACTGACCTGACATGCTAATGACGCTAAAATAAACTTGAAACCTTAAATGGAATAATGCTGGCCATTACAATCATGTCTGCCATTTATGTGGACGACAAATGGGCTTGAGGGCTCTGCAGTTGTCTGAGATCAGGCCATGCTGGCATTACCAATTGGAGGTTATTAGAAAACCATCCGCAGAGAAAGTTCAGGTTCAGAGGAAGCTAAGAATTCCAGTAAGATCACAATAATGAAAGCAGAATGGGCTCCTGGGAGATGTACTGACCTCGAGATTTCCTCCAACTCGGGCCAGGAGGGGTGGTAAAGGTTTATCCTTTTCATTCCTCAGCTGGCGCCGTGACTGGCGTCGACCTAAGCACAGCAGGTACAACCATTGTGTGATTTACAGCGTTTCGAGGTTAAAACCCTAAACTTTGCGTCCCATAATCTGCTCGTTTGCAATACGCAAATGATGCCAGTGATCAGATCCTGTTGGCCGTTGTTTAATCAGCTACTGTACAGATGGAAAATGGACGTTAAACGTTTAACTTAAAATTTAGCTGCATGCTGGGTAACGCTGATGTTGCATGGCACAAAAGACAAACTAGTAGCTGGGGTGATGGACAGCACCCCCCTGTGTCGTCCAGAGTCTTAACATATCTCATAGATCATGTCATATTTTTTGCTGCTCAACCTTTCACCTGTCCACATGTTGCCAAGGCGTAACCGTCGATATTAGTTCAGTTTTCAATGTTTCTTATGTTTTATTCCTGTACACTAAATAACAATACATCATTCCCAGAAGTTCCAAATCAACTGTTTGCAGATGTATTTCAACCATGAATTGAAAACTACTGGAATTCTTGGAACAAGTCAAACGTTTTGACTTTCTGAATTATATCGTGAATTGGTGGTTTGCATTTTTGGCTAGGCGACCGGTCCCTATGTGCCAAGCGAGAGCAACCCCCGCCAGAGAGCTGCAGTAAGTGAGTTGCTGTCAAGTCGTAATTCAGCACAGGCTTGCGTGCGCTTTGTTGGAGCCGCCGTCTATCGTTGCCCATGACGAACTCTGTTTGAGGCCTGTCTCACCTTCTGGCCGGTCGTCAAAGTCCTCGTCCTCCTCCTCTGATCCCACCGAGTACTCAGACTGGTTGTCTGAGATATCAGCATGCCACTCTGAAAGAGGACATGGTCAGGTGGTTGGTCAGTGAGACGGGTCAACTCACGTCCATGTCCACGTCAAATTCATTAAGTCAAGGTGCTTCACGATACATAGGACTCAACTAAAGCCTTGGCAACTGCTCTCACATTCATCTAAATACACAAATTCAGATGAATGTGCGATACACAAATGGGTTGGACTTTGCCCAAAGGACAAACCATATCACTACCTTGGTCTTCCTGAGCGGCGTCGTTGTAGTTGACGGGCTTGCGGTTCCGCTTGCCTTTGCCCAGTTTGCTGGCCAGGTCCTCCTGCTGCTGCTCGTAGTGATGCCGCAGCAGTTTTTCCCAGTAGTCTGGGTCCACGTTCTCCTCTTGCTTGATAATCTCTCGCTCGATCTCCTCTATCTGTGAAGCCAGACGTTAAGTCTAAACGCTTGTCGTCCCGTTTTTACGCCTTGTATTTCACCATCTTCCACCATCCCTCAACTACCTTGTCCTCCTCTCGGACCATGTACTGGGCCACTTTGAAGGAGCTGAGGTACTCGTTCATGTTCTGCACGTCCGTGTCGTCCGTGGCATCCTGGCTCCTGTCCAGCAGCCTCTCGATGGCGGTGCTGTCGTAGTGGATCACATTGCCCTCATCCTCAGCTTTATCCCCTGGTGTGTTCTTCTTACCTGACACATCAGAGGAGACGGTAAGAAGTGAAATGATTTGCCCTGTTAAATCACGTATTCATTATTCATCAGTCCTCT
This sequence comes from Carapus acus, assembly GCA_900312935.1. Classification (NCBI taxonomy): domain Eukaryota; kingdom Metazoa; phylum Chordata; class Actinopteri; order Ophidiiformes; family Carapidae; genus Carapus; species Carapus acus. Next base: position 11,963 of record OMPJ01002111.1, read on the forward strand.
GCCCTACTTTGTCAGAATGGCAGTATGTTTGGCATCCTAACATCATGATAACACACTGATTTCAGCAGAGTAAAAACTTGGTTCATTGCTTTTGGAGTCACCTTCTCCCTCAGAATCTTTGAAAAGCTCCTCCGTTCCAAATTTCAGGATGTCATCTAGCTCCTGTTTGGTCATGGAGCCAGCTTTGGAGCCCAGGCCTGGCCGAACCACCAAATGGGTTAGCATCATCTTTCTTTTGGCAACCTGAGTGATGCGCTCCTCCACGCTGGCCCGAGTCACAAAGCGATAGATCATCACTTTGTTGGCCTGACCGATTCGATGGGCGCGACTAAAGGCCTGTGCACAGACAGAGTCACATGAGGATTCTGTAGATGGTCTGAAAAAACCCCATCTAATTTCAAACAGCGCGTGACGCTATTGCAGCAAATGACACTGCTCCTCTCCTCTTCAACACTTATTGTGTCAAGTCATACCTGTATGTCATTGTGAGGGTTCCAGTCTGAGTCAAAGATGACGACAGTGTCGGCTGTGGCAAGGTTGATGCCTAAACCTCCCGCTCGTGTGGAGAGCAAGAAACAGAACTGACAAGCACCAGGAGCTGGACAGAGAGAGAGAGAGAGAGACCAACAGTTAGTCATAAATTGTCGCTCATGACAGTAGCCAGATTAGCCACCTCTGCAGACTAAACACTATCTGCCTCACCGTTGAATCGGTCGATAGCCTCCTGTCTCAGCGCCCCTGTGATACCGCCGTCGATTCGTTCATACTTGTAACCCTCATAGTCCAAGAAATCCTCTAACAAGTCCAACATTTTAGTCATCTGCAAAACGCAGGGACAGCAGGCAGAGATAACCCATTCAGGTTAATGCTTGAGTGCTCACGTACACACACAAATCTGGATGCTCACTGAAACCTGCAACACGGTGTCATGGGACCAATACAACATCTGCGAAGGGAAGTGTCCATCTGGTACTCCTGTGTGGTTATGCTCTTGCCTGTGAGTGTGTGTGTGGGTGGGTGGGTGTGTATGTCTGTGTTTGAGTGTGTGTGCGCGCATGTGTTTGTCCCCTGGTTGACTGCACACACTGTAAATTTGCACACCTGTGAGAAGACCAAAACTCTGTGCCCCTGCTCCTTCAGCTTTCTCAGCATTTTCTGCAGCAGAGTCAATTTTCCAGAGGCCTTGGTGAGAGCTGAGCCCTCATATGCACCGCTGGCAGTTTTCTGGGCTTCCTGATCAGACAAACAACGCAACAGTGGTGAGAAACTGAGGCAGGTAACACACAACGTCGCTATTGCTCAACATAAGAGCAATACTAAATGTCACCACAGGGCGTCACTATTCTTCAAGGTAGCATTATTTTCTGTAGGGTTTCCCTTTAGTGGACAAAGGCCTGAGATTACAGCTGTTCTCACCATAGATGCGATGGGAAAAAGGTAAGGATGGTTGCAGCATTTCTTAAGGTCCATCATGATGTTGAGCAGTGAGACCTGGTTTCCTCCACCTTTGGAGTTAAGCGCTTCAAAGTTCTTGGTCAATATAAGCTTGTAGTATTTCCTGGTTTAAACACAGGGCACAAAAGACAAGGTGATAATCGGTGATAATCTCACTTTCTCCTTTTCTATGGTGTTATTTTTCCCTGTCCTATGCAACCAGGAACTTCCTTCCTCATTCTCCCCCTCCCTACATTGTTTCATATTTAATCCAAACATGAAGCAGCGTGGGAATCGTGTCTCCTCTACTGCGGCTGTAGACTTCCCACATTTTCTATTTTGGGAACAAATAAAGTCCCATAAATAAATTATACGGACGTAATGAAATGCAATTGCAACAGTTTCCACAATCATATCATGCCAACTAATTTACTGTGCAATGATTGTAAAAGTTTTGGGACCATGTTAGGTAGTAGAAAATTTCTAGTATAGTCGAAAATGTGTCATACTTTTGCATCTGGCTCAGCTCCACTCGCACAATAAGCTCCGTCTTGGCAGGCATGTTTTTGAAGACATCTGCCTTCAGCCTCCTCAACATGTGAGGTCCCAGCAGATCATGGAGCTTCTTGATCTGGTCTTCTTTAGAGATGTCAGCAAACTCCTCCAGGAAACCATCCAGGTTACTATACAGACATATTGGAATGATTGGAGCTATGAGAGGCATCTCAAAATGGAGTGGGACAACATCACCGGGCTGACAGTTTCAACAGAATACACTAATTTAACCTCAGCTTCTTCTGTGCAAGATAGAATAAAGGGAAATCTCAAAAAACTACCGTCCCTGGGTGGGCTCGAACCACCAACCTTTCGGTTAACAGCCGAACGCGCTAACCGATTGCGCCACAGAGACTGATATTATCAGATTGTAAACATGGGCAAGTCTACGTCTCTGTGCTGTTTCTGTAACATTTTGTATTTTTCCATTGGTACTCAACATCCATCCTTTTGTTTTGTCCCTAGCTTGTTGTTGGCCGTGCACCTTTGTATCTCTATTTTGTCTTATTCCACCAATCATGCTGACTTAAAGCAGAACTTTTTCCTCACGAGATACAGTTTCCAATGACATATTAGACGAACAAGTACCTCGCCATAAAATTTGATGTTCAAATTCGTCTTATAAGTATTAAATGTTTTTGGCTGGTCAAAATGGCATTCTGATATGATGATTTCTTCTTAAATTTTTCTAAACCAACTACAGGTTAAGCTCACGCACATACATACAGACATTTTCACACACAGAAAAGTTTTCAAGTTACTTTGACTCCTGCATTTGACACACAGCACTCGCTGTGATTCATATACTGAGATCAACATGTTGTATGTTTTTTAACCTGCAGTACATACTGCCATTCAAAACGTGCAGCTTCAATACATTCGCAGCACTGTCAGTCAAAGAGATGCCGTGCATAAATACACACACACAGATATACTGTAGATATACAGTACACACATGCACACAATCGCACACAGCATGGGTGTTGGCAAAGACATCTAACACACTGAACTCAGTATATGCGCCAAATGCTTCCAATTGGAAAAACTGGGAAAGTCGTGATTTTGTACTAACTACATACATAACTACAAAAGTACAAGACAGGGGAGAAACCATAATAGGTCAAGGTAGTCTCACAAAATTTTGTTAATGACCCTTTGCTGGTTTTTGGAGCTCTTTGGTAGACCTAAGAACCTAATCTTGAAAAAACTTATAATAATCGAACTATGAAGATAGGAAACCTGTTTGATACACAATATCCACAGATATAAAATTGTCAATCTTAGATAAATACTTGCATATCCAAGTTAAAACATGAGTTATGAAGGAGCCCTACTTGAAGCGGTTTGGAGTGAGGAAGTTGAGCAGATGAAAAAGCTCTTCTAGGTTGTTCTGCAGAGGCGTTCCAGTCAACAGCAGCTTGTGGTCGATCTTGTAGTCGTTCAAACGTCTGAAAAACTAAAGCAAAACACAAACACTTGATTCAGTCATTTCCGATTGTGTTTCAATATTCTTTGTGTTGTTTAATTAACCATCCTCACTGTGTCACTTGCGGCAGTGGCAGTTGCTTACACACCTTAGACTGGTTGTTCTTCAGTCGATGAGCCTCGTCTACCACCAGGCAGGCCCAGTCAATGGACTTAAGAGACGTCTGGTCAATGGTCACCAACTCATAGGAGGTCAGCAGCACGTGGAATTTAATAGGTGCTTCCCTCTTGAAGAATGCACAAAGGGTGTATTAGCAGATGAAGCTTAGATGGAAAATGTCCAAACTTGGTTTTAGTCTATAAAAATCATTCTATTTTGTGACTGTTAACTTGAGTACTTCAAATACAGTTATTTGGTGTAAGCATGCATGATGTAGGCACTAAGCAGAGATCCAGACAGAGAATTCAGACACTGACGCTACTATGCTCCTTCCACGAAATCACTCTTTCCTCACCCTCAACTTGAAGGCTTTCTTCCCTCCTCTGACAGCGCTGTCGTCGAAGGAGAACTCATTCTCCCTGATGATGGCTCGGCTGTCTTTGTCACCGGTGTAAGTCACCACGTAGAAGTCAGGCGCCCACATCTCAAACTCCCTCTCCCAGTTGATGATGGTTGATAGCGGGGCGCTGACCAGAAACGGGCCTTTCGTGTGACCCTGAGGGGACAGAGGACAGAACAATCTATACACCCTGAGCCAAAGGGTGACCAAAAGTAGACAACGCAACATGGTAGGTCCTTCACCTCTTTGAAAAGTGAGTAGAGGAAGACGATGGTCTGGATGGTCTTGCCCAGGCCCATCTCATCTGCCAGGATGGTGTCAGTGCCCTGAGCCCACGAAAACCGTAGCCAGTTCAGACCCTCCAGCTGGTACAGGTGCAGTGTGCCTCCTGTTGACGTGACAAAATCTGGCTGCTCCTCGTACTTGATTGTCGGCTGTAGGCAGGGAACGAGAGAACAGACGTCAAGACTTTTCTACCTCTGCCTATTACTCCTGGGATGCATCCCCTCTGTGTCAACGCCACCACATGTCATTGGAGTGAACTCACATCTGTTACCGGTGAGGCTGGAGACTCCTCTTCCCCTTCCTGGAGCCTGCTCCTCATCCTCCTGGGTTTGTCAGGGTCCTCCTTCATTATGGTGTCCCTGTTGGAGGCCAAAATGTATGAGGTCACTGTGCAGTCGTGTGAGCATAAGGGTCAGTAGAGAGAGAAAGACATGGTGTGGTGGTTTCCATGCAGGTCTTACCTGTGTCTCCAGTAGTTGGTCTTGTACAGTGAAAAGTCGGGGATGTCCAAATCCTCTTTCTCCCACGTGCACTGGTCATATGTCAGGTCTCTCCACTTGACCAGGTAGTGATACGACCCCTTCTTATCCATACTAAGACATACACACACGCGCACACACACAGCGCATAGCATTTGTAGGGTAGCTGATAATGTTAAGGTATATTTCATCTTGATTAAGTCATACCCTCTCACACACTCACATGCACACGCATCGACACAAACAAACACTCGTACACATACACGTGTACACCTACGTGTAGATGTACACATACACGCAGCAAGTGATGCAGGTCTTTACCTGTGGTTGATTATGCGGTGGATCATCATCCATTCGGGCTTGATGCCGTATTTGTAGTACTTGTCCTCCAGGATGGCGAACTGGGGATCCTTGGCCCTCCTCTTCTCACTTTTCCCCACTCCATTCTCGTCTTCCGCTCCCGACCCATAATCCAAGCTGGGTGGCTCGTCCATGTCCGTTTTCCTCTGGTAATTTCGGTACATGACCGAGTGGAATATCTCCAACTAAAGGAATGCGGGACAAAAAAAGGGATGTGGACAAAGTTGCATTTTTGCCTCGTTGTCTCTGTACCTTTAAGAATTGTGTCGACGGGCATTTTGCTGTCTCTGTCTCACCTGTAACTCAGTGATCCACGTGCAGTGCCAGTAGGACTGCCCGGTCAACTTGACAAAGAACTCCCTTTCAGCTCTACCCTTCATAGGTGGTGGTAGTGGGGCATCAGGTGGGGCATCAGGAGGTGGGGGAACAGGAATAGGAGGTGGGGGCTCACCCCATCGCCAGTGGAGGATCTTCTGGACACGCCCTTTGATCAGCGGACACTAAAAAGGAGAACAATCTACTGATTACTCATATCATTACTGATAATTTGATATGATTCATTTATTCCTCTATCCATCCCTGAGTCTTTGAACATATCTCAACAGCCCACAAAGCTCTGAACCTGAATCTGATTAACGAAAATGAACTAAGACAGAGAGGAGTCACTAACCGTGCATCGTGGACACAACCACTCTCCATTGGGAATTTCTGGCAGCGGCGGGTTTAGACAGTGGATGTGGTAAGAGGAGGTACAGGTGTCGCAGCATAACAGCTCCCCTCCATCTTTACACACCCTGCAGAACTCCATGTGATCATCCTCCTCCTCCTCAGGCCCAACTGGGATCCCTATGCTGATGTCGGATATCATCCTGTCTTCACTGTCCTCTTCGAAATCCTCAAAATCTTCATCCTTCGCCTCCCACTGGATCCCTTCTTTTTCCTTCGAGGGGAACAGAGGGCAACATTCACTTGAAAAAACAATACTGGGCACAGTAAGTTGCAGTTTGACTACAACTGAAAGATCTGTTTAGGGTTTCCAACTATAAAAGAAAAACGGAGAATTCCACATGGACTTAGTCACTGTAAGATGAAGGACATTCAGTCGTTTTGCGGTTGGACTTTTTGGCAGGAAAAAGAATGTAATCACTGTCACTGTTGTCTAATAATGGAAACATAGAGACATGGACGCCCATATTATTACTTTCTCAGGTGTCTCTCTTTGTCTCACCAGGATGCTTGTCTATATATAAAGCTGCTATTCGCGCTCTGCAGGCTCACCACTGCACCTCACTGATGGATGTGATTAGTTTAAAGCCTGCTGAATCTATTTATGCACCAACTTTCCTGGGCAGCTGTATTCCTTGGAGATGAGTATGCAAAAGAGAGACATGGAGCTACCATGGAAACAAGCATTCCACTGATCTTGTACTCACGCAGTGTGGACAGCTCCACTTGCCCTCTGGTGCCTTGTCCAGTTCGGGCTCGAGGCAGACGAGGTGGTACGCTCTGGGACAGGTGTCACACAGGATGATCTCACCACCCTGCTGACACACCTCGCAGTAGTCCTGATGGTCCGTCTCATAGCCGTCCCCATCCTCATCACCTGCACATGGAGGAGGACACACAGAATTACACAGATTAAAAAACTGATGAAACGGAACATGATATTTGTAGCATTTGCAAAAGAAACCCTATGTATAACTTGCTGCTTTCATGGTGTACAGTAAGAGGGACGCCAGATTGTCTCTTTTCAAACAAATAGTATTCAAAACACTCCTGTTTACTTTTCTTCTTCTTCTTGGCAGGCCGTCCTCGTTTGTTCTTCTTGACACGACCGGAGCTGTCGGAGCGAACCGAGGAGCTGTGCACGCTGGAGTCCTCCTGCTCGGACTCTTCCTCATCTATGTCTTCACTCTGACAGGCAAAACGAGAGAGCGTAGCAGAAATTACAGAAGGGTGGAAAAAAAAAAAACAGGGCTCTGTGGAAAATGACTGAAGAGCCTTCAGCAGGATGTCTCTCCCTCATCTCCATCCAACCACATCTTGCATGCGGGCACACACAGACAGATACAGACACAAGTACACACACTCACAACTTCAACTCCATCCTCAGACTCACTGAGTAACTCTGTTTCCTCTTGGCACCTATGGCTCCCAGCTTGATACGGATGGGTGCCATCTTTTTAGACTTGGCAGCTGCCACAGCCTTTTTCTTATCTGGAACCCGAGGGCTTTTACTACGTTTCTTGTAGCCTGGGCCTGCACAAATATGGAAATATGTAGCAGATGTATAGCAGCAACATAGAAAATAGCTTCATGCTTTCAGAGGTTATTTGTACAAATTCATGCACAAATTCAAAAAATTTGAATCGGGAAAATGTTTTTCAGAAAGTTACGTAAGATGAATTTGGAAATTTAGGTGACGAAATGATGTAACGTTCGTTAAGTTGTCACGAATGATAACAAAGTAGTAGTCTACTTTTAGTCCTCTATTGGAAATTTTCTGAGTATCACCTACTGACCTTTGCCCTCTTTAGTCTTGGCCTTCCGGATGGGTGGAGGATGTAGTGGTGGCTCAGGGGAAGCAGATGCTGCAGAGACCTGCTCAGCTACAGCGATGGCAGCAGCCGCCGCAGCAGCGGCGACAGCAGCGGGGTTGCCCTTGAAAGGGTTATTAGAGCTGAACTCTCGCCACTTGGCCCCCAGGATGGTCATCATCTTTGACATGGGGATCTTTGGGTTTTTCTTGGCTATCATGGGCCTGGGAGGGACAGGTCCAGGTGAACTCTCAGGTAAAGTCATGTGCATGACTGATTCTCTGAACACGTTGTGGAATTTTTCAGTGATATCTTGTGATATCTTACACACACCATGGCAGCTTCAGTTTGGGCAATAGAAGCAATGTGAAAAATAATATCTACCAAAACACTTTCCGAGGGAGATGTCAGTGGATCCGTCGGTTGAACGACTGCTGCCACAACACAGCCATGTACACACAAGGACAGATTGGAGAAATACCTCATGAACTGGCTGAAGGCCTTGTAGTTGGTGAGTTCCTTATAGTCGCCTTCAGTGAAGGTATGATCAACATCCTCCAGACCCCACTCCTTCGCAAGCTGCGCTGATGTCTTCTGCTCTATTGGTTGCTGAGAGGACCACACAGCCAGACATGTCAGTGATGCCTCAGTCGCAATGATGGGGATTTAAGAGCTCAGGTGCCCAGTGATCCTTTTACCTTTGTTGTTTCCTCCTGACTGCTGTCTCGATCCCCATCGTCTTTTTTCTTCTTCTTGGTTTTCTTCTCCTTCCTTTCTTTGTGCTTCTTCTTTTTCTTTTTCTCTCCTGAGCCATAATCACTAACTGCACTGTCTGAGTTGTCACCATAGTGTCTTTCTCTCTCTGAGTCTCTCTCTACATCACTGTCCTGGGGAGATAAATGGGTGGGAAGATTAACAAAAGGAAGAGAAAGACGGGAGGAGAGAAAGACAGAAAAGAAGAGAGAAAGAATGCTAAGTGATGCAGCAGACTCACAATCTTCTTGCGTTTTTTTGTTTTGACAGGTTTCCCCTCTTTGTCTTTCTTCTTGGCGTCCTTCTTTTTCTTGGGCCGCCCTTTCTTCCGCAATGGAACGATGTCTCTGTCTGATGTCTCTTCCTCCTCTAGAGAGCGAGAGCAGAGGAGACAGCAGTAACGATCAGTATCAGGCAAACACTAGCAACTACACAGATAATCCCCCTGAACTAAATTGGGTGCAACAAAAGCTGCAGTTGTGGGTTCGCTGACCTCTGACCTTGACTGAATTGTGACACACGCCAAGTTATAATCAGAATGTTGGTGTCATAATTGGATTTGGCAGTTAGTATCAGAGATGCTATGCTGAGAGTAACAACAATGAGCAGGGACACAATGGCAGGAGCGCTAACAAGATATTTTTTTCATCATGCAATGTGTAATACTGCAAAGCCTGTGTTTATGTATTTCCCATTTTATCGAAGGGGAGGTAAACCATTGACAAATGCTAATCACTTTCAATCGCCTCAGCTACACAAAGATTAGAGAGTCTCCACAGACATTGTTAAGTGACTATTTATTTCATTTGACGTGAAGCATGAGACATTTTGCAGTTTGGCCTGTTATTCTCTGCAGCCTAACATCACAAACACAGGAGAATGATTTCAACTGCAACCTGACCTGGGGAGGGAGGGGAAAACATAAGAGGCGTTGGGAGGGTGAGAGAGACAGAGGCAAAGAGATGGGGAGGCTGGGCTTCAGAGGAAGAGCAAAAAGCATTAAAGCATAACCAAAATGAGGGCTGCGGTGCATAAGTCGGATTTTATTGTCTGCCTGCCTTTGTTGCTGCGCGCTCCCAACAGTAACCCCCCCCTACACACACAGACACCCGCCCACCCATTCACCGCCAGCCCCGCTCCCGCTACCGCGACCGCGCAGCGCGCTGGCCGATAAAGAGGTGCCGGGGGCGGCAGCGGTGCGCACGTAGAGCCCGGTGATTTCGGAGGCCGCCAGCGAGGCGGAGGCGGTGAACTGGAACGACTCCCGCCCGCCCTCTAATTCCCACACCGGGACCCTGACCACCGCTGTGACCGCTGCGAAAGGTCGGAGGCGGGGTGAGGGTCCACCACGGCAGGACGAGCCTCATTTGTCTGTCTGGCAGCGTATGGCGGAGTCACTGGGGCTAATTAACTTTGACATCAAGACAAGTCAAAGCAATGGCGATGCACCACAGTCAAGGGAGAATATAAATGCCCTTGGATCATTTTAATGTCACCTTTCCGTGACCACTACCTATATTTTAAACCCGTAAAAAAATCCCTCCTCTGCCTGCTCTTAATAAGTTATGGCACAAGCATGCCTAGCCTACTTTTTCTTGACCGGTATCGAAACAAACATATAAAGCCCCACTTTCATCTTTCTTTGTTGCGATGCATTATTTGACATTTACTTCGTGCATCCTCCATCCCCGCGTAAAGAAAAGGTTCAACTAGACATGGAAACTTCCAGAAAGCCATATTGAGCCCACAGGCACTGATCCATCATCTGGACGGATCGATACTGCCACACACCCTCCCACCGTGCCAGGAGGGAGCCGGGACACGCCGTGACGGGGGATAAATAAAAGTCCATGTGGCCGTGGGCAGCCGGGGATAAAGAGGGAGATTTAGCGCTTTTCGGCTGATTAGCGGCTATGCTAGGCGAGAGAATCCCGGCGTGAGTGTGTGTGTGTGTGTGTGCGACTGCCCGCACCGAGCCGCCGGTGCGCTGCGGTGTCCTTTACTGAACTGTCACGGGGACAATGGACAGGGGGCAAGTTGGAGCCCAACGCCGGCGCTTCGCACCATCCTCCGGCTCCCACGTCTGCACGGCACACGCTCGCATCACTCCCGCATCACTCCCGCAGCCGGGGATCAGACAAGAAGCCCCGCGATCGGGAGGGAGTCCATGTTTTTTTCTTTTCTTTTTTTCCCTCTCTCCCTCTCTCCCTACACCAGACCCGCTGAGCTTTTTACCCTTCAGGGCGACCTCATTACTCGGCACCGAGCTCCTTAGCGCGTCTGCGAGCTGTCACACGGCTCCAAAAACACAACACGCCAGCATCGATTCAGGCCAACTTTTTTTTTCCTATTGAAGATTAGCGGCTAAATCCGCCGCGGTAACTTTAGTTTAAACTTTGCAGCCGGGGGTTAGTGTGACGACGGGAGCACGGAATCGAATCGCAAAATGGAGACAGACACACCAATGAGGCAACTTTGCTGCCGTTCATATATTAGGGGCACTGGTAAATAAAAACAACAACAAAAGCTGGAGTTATGACTGTGTTTGCTGGCCGAGCGCGCCCCCGTCCCTCTTCTCCCCCCTATTTCCCAACACACACACACGTTTGCGACCGTTAAACCTCTGGCAACACCTCTGTGCAGCACTTGAGTGAATATGGCGTTTCACATGTGTCATTTTCCAAAAAGAAATCCCAAGAAGCGAGTGTGATTCTGGCGTGTGTGGGCGCGCTCCCGAGCTCCCTCCGCTCCGCCGCCTTGCACTGTGCCGGACCGGACCGGACGGGGAGAAAGGCGCCAGCAGCAGCCGAGCAGACACGGACGCCGCGGGGCAGCTTTCCCCT
>OMPJ01002111.1:23213-54076 GCA_900312935.1 Carapus acus
AGCTTTCCCCTCTCCGCTTCGCCTGCCTCCGCCGTGGATTTGGTGCCTGATTTCTGGCCGCAGCCGACGAGTGTTTTTTATCCGCCGTGTGCGCGCTCCCGACCCCGTCCGCCAGCTTTCTACTGTACCTGGCGCGGCTGGCGTTGCAGTTTCCCGAGGCGCCGCCGGCGAGTTTATGTCGCTTGCGTTCTCGTCTAGGTCCCCGTCGTCGTCTTCTTCATCAAAATCTCCTCCCTCGGAATTAACCACCATGCCCTCGTCTTCCTCACAGGACCGGAGAGGAGAGGACATTATATTCCTGTCATCGGGTCCGTCCTTGTATTCAAAAAAGCGTATTCTTCTCCGATTATATGATATTTATTTAATATTCAAATCGGCACAGAAAAAGTGGGGGGCGTTTTGGAATATTTTACACCAGGCAGAGCAACAAAGATGGCCGCCCTCTTATATTTATTTTTTAACAACCCCCCCAATAAGAAAAAATCCCCTTACATAAAAAATGGCTGACTATATTATTTCAGAACGCACCCCCCTCCTCCTTTCTCTATCTCTCTCTCCCTCTCTCTTTCTGCCTCTGCTCGCCCCCTCCCTCCTTAAAAACCTACACATTGTTACAGGAAAAAAGGGGTGTGTGACTGCATGTAAGTTACATTGTTACTTGTTTGTCTACCCCCCTCCTCCAAACCCGCACCGGTCCCACCGATCCACGTTCGGATCGGTCCCGAACCCTGCAGGAGTCGCCCCCCCGGTGCCACTGTCACTTTCCCGGGATCACAGGCGGACAACGGTCGCTGTCTGCATTGCAGAGCCGGACGCAATTTTATCAAATATGGCCACCTTACATTTTCCGGAGCCCCCACCGTTGTGTAAAAAAATTATTTTGGAGCAGCAGCAGCAGCAGGATTGTGTGTGCGTGTTTGTGAGTGTGTGCCTGAGTGCATTGCTGTGTGTGTGCGCGTGTGTGTGTGCGCGTGTGTGTGTAAGAGAGAGAGTGAGTGCTGGGGAGGGATTGAAAGAGGGGGGTTGGGAAAATCTGCCGCAGCCATGCCCAGACTTACATCAGATTGTATTGCTTAAAAATTAACTACTTGTGGTGAGGATGAAAACAAGTCAGACTGTACAAACTACATATTCCTGCGCAGAAATCGCCACATTAATCAGCTACGTATGAGCGATACATCTCAAATCAGTGCAGTAAAATACAAAAAGCAGCTGTACAGTGATGATTTGGAGTGTGAGCACAGCAGCTAGCAGTGTGAGTGTCATCTGGATGGCAGTAAGGCCATGGGAATCCGTCAGACCCCAGCCAGCCCTCTGTGCCTCTGCCCAGGGCACTTTTGTTTTGACAAAAGGAATTTTGATTTGCCTCTCACATCCAAATCTCATCAGGAATTAGGGGGGTTCAAGGAGCAGAGAACGTGTGGCACCTCTGCGTTGAGGGAGTTTTTGGAACATTTTGTACAGAAAAATTTAAGATGGCTTTAATGTTACTGTAACCAAACAAGCATCAGTTTACTGACCCCAGACAATTGTATTCATTGCAAATACACTTGCACAATGATATAGAGAATTAAAAAGGACATGCAAAATTATCAACAATTTTACGACTGATTGATTTAACTTACATTCAAATTGATGAGCTATTCCTGTGAGCCGTTTGTGTCCGATTCGCGTGCTCACGAAACTTACCTGCTCATAAATATTCCAGACGCTGATGACAGACGACTCCACCACCACCACCTCAGCCGACCTCCCAAGTAGAGGCAGCAGTGTCAGGGAAACGGGTCAGAGTTCAATGGCCCCCTGTGGAACATTAGGTTCACCCGTGAAGCCGCTGTTGTTCTTCATGTGTAGCAGCAGGTGTGAGGGCAAAAATCTCCTCTTGTGCAAATGAAGACCTCTAAATGAATAAAAAAATGAGAATATGATTTCTCTGGTTTCAATTTACAAAACTCACTGTCAGTAATTCATAGTTTTCCTCCAACACTGAAATCTATTTTTTCCGTTTCCAGGAGCTGTCAGGCACTCGCTATGTAGGCAGACAGTGTGCAAACAAGCATTGGAATTACAACTCATCAACTCACATGCAGTCCAAAGCTGCAACAGGTGCCTCCACTGCTCCAGCAAGGAGTCCCTGTGTCCACCGACGACATAATAGGAATTTCTTGGTGCCTGTTCCAGCAGGCACATCTGCCAAGAAACACACAGCAAGACGTGACACACACAGAGGGGATGAAATCTGTGTGAGTGTGTGTGTGAGTGTGTGTGTGCGCCTGCCTGTGTGTGCAGCCCCCAGCTAAGCCTCTGGCCGCCAGTGAGCATGTTGTTGCCAGATAGGGTGGCTGACAGGACAATACCAGCGTGTGTGCACGTCTGCCTCTCCCACAGCCTCCTTACTGCAATTTGAAGTGGTGGCCATGTGTGCATCCCTGCGTGACAACAAATAAGGGCGAAACAAGCCTGGACCCAAACACACCGCAGGGCCCTGACATACTGCACTACTGTGCTGTGACTGCCCCACTCCTCTCCACTTCCCACCTCCCTCACAAGCTTCCCGCATCCGTCTGGCAGGGAGTCGTGCAGAGGATCAGAGGGGAGAGCGGCTCCCCTGGGTGCCGCGTGCCGGCTAACCCAGATTTTATGCAGTGTGTGACAGGGAGGAAGCCTCCAGCGCCCGCTCTCCATTCAGATGAGTTATGGCTGGGAGCAGGGTCTGCCTCTGTGTACACAAACACACAAATATCACCTCTACCAGTCTGTCAATGATTGCTTTATTCAGATGAGTTAACATGAAAGCCAAAGTATGTACAGTGAGGTCTTTTTAGATAATGTTTAAATTAAGGTAATCAAAATATTTTTTGAAACTTGAGGTTAAGAACAAGTAGCCTCAGTGGCTCACATTTACATTTAGATGCAGAACTCTGGGTAAACATTTGGATGCCCATTCCGATCCCTACACTATCAGCCGTTATAAACCATGCCACCATTACTGCAAAAACTGTCTTCAGCACTGTGTTCTTTGACCCTATTACGACCGTATCACTAATACTACCTGTCTATCAATAATACTACCACAGCATCATCAACATTTGGGAAGTGGACACTGGTATCGTGGTATATTCATAATTACAGTGCAATGGAATTTAAATAAATATGCTGATGTATTTTGAATGTAAGCTACACGTGGCAAGTTCGTATTTGTTCAAGTTGCATTCATTTCAATGGTTGAAATGTTTTCAAGAATATTTAGGGGAAATGCATACCGTTTATATGAGATCTAAATATTCTGTCAATGTATCTGCATGCATATGTCTAATGACTCCGCATACATCTGTTACTCACCTCACAGTTATGATTTAATCTTGCACTTTGGTGATTTAATTAGATGTTTGAGACGGATGTCGTTTGTTTCTTAATTTCGGAATATTTGGCGGCTAAAAATAATTGCCTCTCCGTTTCCGGTTCAGCTTGTCCGTCAGGTAAATGCCTCCGTCGGCAAATGTAGCAGGGGGAAACAGGGCATGGCCACAATGATCGAAGAGAATGGCCCTTCAACACACGTAAGAACATTTTTGCGAGATTTTCCTGTACTAGTCTTTTTCCATAGGTCTCCTCTGTGACACAGTAGAGCACATAGGAAACAATTTGCAATTTGGAACAAGTTTCATCGCAGAAGACAGCTGTTGTCTTGGATTAGCTTGTAGCATTAGCCTTCAGCTAATGCAAAATATAAGCGACCTAAGCGTTAAGACGATTACTGTCCTATCTCAATTTGTGATTGAAGAGTTATGTGACAGTGTGGACATATTGTTAATGGGTAATCGAAGACGACTGAACTAATGTTATGTCGCAGCGAGACTCCAATGTTATGCTTTCCACTAAGGTATGTATTTGTAGATTTAGCGGTTGTCCACGCTTTTAATTCGCCCCATGGTGTCTCACCATTTAGGAGCAGAGTGATGTGTCTTCCTCGTCCCAGGCCAGGCCAAAGCTGGAGGCTCTCCTTAACAAGAACATGAGGATACGCATGACAGACGGACGGACGCTGGTGGGCCTTTTCCTCTGCACCGACCGTGACTGTAACGTCATCCTAGGTTCGGCCCAGGAATTCCTTAAATCAACAGGTAGAGTCAGACACAGCAAAGTACATCATGAAATAGACAAAATGAATAACAAGTTTGAGAGAGCATGCACCACAACCACAATTCGCATCTCTCGCATCTCTTCTGAAGCTGGAATGGGCTGTCTACTTTAACCAGGTTAAATTTCATGGGTGGATGTGCTGCATCTTGTTTTCCACAGATACTTTCTCCCAGGGGGAGCCACGGGTCCTCGGCCTTGCCATGATTCCTGGTCACCATGTGGTGTCCATCGAGGTGGAGGCAGACAGTCTGGATGACACACAGGGATTTGCAGCTGGACACTAAGCTTGTTCAACATCGAGCAACAAATGAGAGACCTATACATGCCGGGCCATGCAGCCACGATGCAGGACAGGTAGCCGGGTTGCACGAAGGACTTATCAACTGTGTTGCAAAATTTTCTATTCAGTGTTCAGAGTTTGGCAGCACCTGACTGATGAAGAGGCAAAAATGTGGAGAATCAGTTGTATACTCTAACTGTGTGTGTATGTTTGTCTGTACTTTTATGTGATGTGGTGTGGATATGTATGTCTTGATACTTGACTCGTGACATTGTAAAATAAACAGCTGGATTTGTTGATTTTAAGAAGTACTGACATGCAACAAGCAAATTTGAGTCTTCACCTTTGTGCACACATTTGATCATCCGCACTTCAGAACACTAGCACCCACATAATGACACGTGTGCAGTGGACCATTTCAATAGTTTAATACATTTGAGTCAACCTGACTCCCGTTTGGCAAATAAAAACTTGACGCCTCAATATGAACCCCAAAACTCACTTAAATACGCAAAAGTCTGTGCTGTTGACTGAAGAGGCATACATATTTAAGCCTTTACCCACAAAAATAACTTAATCCTAATCTGTTTTTGCCTTGGCAAGCCTTGTTAACAGAAATGTAGAGGAATTTCAACCTACAATCATTTCACATTGCAGTTTCAACAGCAACTCTGCAACAAAAATATTGTTGTTAGAATGACAGAGGTTAACTTTGATGGTGGAACTTGGTAAGGAGTGTTGAACATGTCATTACTGTAAGCACTACAGTACACTGCGTGGTCCTAGGCGAAACACCGCCCCCTATCGGCCAAATATAGTCTCTCTCTCGCACACAGACACCGTCCCCCCAGGCCACTTGCACTGCACGCCGAGGCACATGGGGAGGAGATACGGTGACGTTACTTAAATGGTGGGGGTTGTACTAAGGAGGAGCGGAGTGGTTTAAGGCGTAAAAGTGCAAATGTTAAAAAATAAAAATGAAAATATAAGTGATGGGGGTTGGGGGGTGACTAACAGATTGATTATTCTGTAGTTCCACTCTGAGACCATGATTGAATTTAGGGTTTTTCTCTTCAGCGCATAGAATTCCTCTGAAATTTACACACACATACACACACGCATCTCTTTAAAGGGGAAAATCCTTTAAATTTCAACAACTATATGCCAAAGACACATCCTCTGGGGGACAGACGTGGATATCAAACAAGTGAATCAAAGCAGAAACTGTTTCACACCCAGGAATTTTTCTCCTGGTTGCAGTCACACCAACCTGCTACACTGATCCTTTGTAGCTCTGGCTGAGTGTATTCCAACATGATGTTCAAAGGCTCTGAAAAAAGGTCCTCATGGTTGCAGACATTGCATGAAGTTGGATCTGCCTTTTCAGACTCCCACCATAAAGTATGCCGCAACCAACTGACACCCCTGTTGTTACTTATTGGACAAAACTGAGACAGAGGGAAGAGACATCGCGGGCACGAAGAAGGAGAACAAGGCTGCTAGCCAAATCCCTCTAAAAAGACAAGATGTGCCAGAGCAACCGGGCATGACCGGTAACAGAGTCACAAAGAGGTCCACATTCGCTTTGACCGTGTAGCTTGAGCTGCGGACGTGCCGACAGCCAAACTGCTGTGGTTTCAAAATGACCTGCGAAGCCCCACGAACGTGTTGAGGGCCTGAGAGAATACAAACTTCCTCCCCAGGTCCCTGCACTCTCAGTTGTACTGGAACTTGAAGTGGAAGCTTCCACCGGACTCGAAGGGGTTGAAGTGGAACGGCCATCCCTGGCCCCCATGCCCACCGCCGCCACCTCCCTGGTTGTTCTCCGGGTCCAGAGGATCCTCACCTGCGTCGAACTTCTGCCGCATTTCTACAGACGCAATGAAATAAGACCACTTGAGGACGGGTGGCTATGAGGCAGAGGGAGGAGATAGAGAAATTTCTCACCTGGATCTGTGAGGACCTCTTTGGCTGAAGCAATGTCGATGAACTTTTTCTCCGCCTCCTTCTTCTCCGCCTCTGATTGGAAGTTATCGGGATGCCACTGCTGTGCCAGCTTCCTGTACGCTTTGATGATTTCTTGCTTGTTGGCGCTCCTGTGGACATAGTTGATAGGCATTCGTCCTAGTGGAAGAAAACGGGCCGGGCACATGCTGAGCACACTAATCACCTGTTCACGCCGAGGATCTTATAGTAGTCCCTCTTCTTAGAGAGCTTGAGCAGCTTCTGTGCTCGCTCTAGCCCCTCCTTGATCTCGTTGCTCTCTCCATCAAACTCCCTCGCCTCTTGGTAGTCCTCCACCGCTGGAATGAAAAAGTGATTAACTGGATGGCAAACTCCTATTATCAGAGGTGATGGCCGAAAGCGAGTGTCCACCTCTCTCGTAGTCCTGGTTGAGGATGTAGGCTTCGGCTCGGTCCCGCAGGATGTTGGCATTGCGGGGGTCTCTCTGGTGGGCCTCCGAGCACACGTCGATGGCCTCCTCTGGCTTCCTGAGCTGCAGGAGGGAGAGAGGTGTGAGAGAGAGGTGTGAGGAAAGTGTGGCATGAGCCATCTGGGCCATCTGCAGAGAGTCAGCTGACCCAGGTCTTTCTCACCTTAACCAGGCAGAAGCAGATTCGCTCTTTGGCCAGCCTGGTGTAGTACTGCACTGTTGGCTCCGTCTTCATCGCTGCCTCATATTTCTCGATGGCTTCCTGGTACCTGACGGTGTGTGAGGACAGGACCGTGTCATGATAGGAGGACGGGTTCTGCGGTGTACGCCAGTACTGGGGAGGTGAGATGCTGACCTGTCTGCCTGGATGAGCTCCTCAGCCGAGTCCAGCTGCTTACTTAGCTTCTTCACCAGCTTGTAGTGGCTGAAACACTCTTTGTCGTCCTGGTCCAGCTTCAAACACTCGCGGACGTGACTGTACAGAGTCAATGGGGCGGATATTAACATCCTTGAGTTGGCATTACGAGCATCGTTGCCACAGAGGAGCTGAAACCTGAGGGTGTGACTCACTTCAGGGACTCGTGGTGCTCGCCCAGACTGTAATGCAGGGTGCTGAGCTTCAGGAAAGCAGCGCGGTTGTCATTGCGCAGCCTGGTGGTCGGCGTCAGGTCCTGGATGGCCTTCTGAGGGTCCCCCAGGCGGATGAAACAATCAGCACGCAGCTCTCGTGACTCTGGGTCCCAGGGCGAGACCTGAAGAGAGAAACACATATGAGCCCACAGCATGAACACACCCCTGTAGCCCCCTGTGATACTGCAGCGTCGCTTTGCCTTGTACCTCAATGACTCGTTCAAGCATGGAAATTGTGGCACTGTAGTCGCCCTGATGGTATGCAGCGTTGGCCTCC
Organism: Carapus acus; assembly: GCA_900312935.1. NCBI lineage: Eukaryota > Metazoa > Chordata > Actinopteri > Ophidiiformes > Carapidae > Carapus > Carapus acus. Next base: position 30,978 of record OMPJ01002111.1, read on the forward strand.
TCCTGCAGTTCATCCAGCTCTTCGGCTTTCAACAGTTGGTCATGCGCCTCCTCATTGTCAGGGGAGCGATGCAGCTGAGGTCGGACGGAGTGGAAATGTTTCATTTAAAGAAAAGCACACAAAGCAGAGAGAGAAGAAAAATGGCAGGAGTCATTATGTGCTGGACATTTATGAGATATCACTGAAAATTGTGCCACAGCATCACATTACAGTGCCAACAAACATGCTCCTAGCTGCATCAAATGTGTCAGACACACCGGTGAAGGTGCAACTTCCCTCTCTGAACAATAAAATCTAAACTGTCTTTTTTTTAGATTTGCATCTCAGGTCTTGCCACATCTCAGTAAAAAGAGAGCGCAAGTAATGGACTGAGAAAGAAGCTGTTCAGGAGGAGCTCACCACTGCTACAAAGTCCTCCCTGGCTGCCTCAGTGTTTCCTTGCTTCAGCAGTATGTTGCCCCGCTGCAGCCGCGCCTGGGGAAGGAAGAGGAGAGGATCAAATGGTGGATCAGGCCGGTCAACACCATGCAGTGTGCACTTTCTCTGAAGGCCACTCACAGCGTGGAAGTCTGGTTTGAGCTCAATGGCTCTGCTGAGGTCTGGCAGGGCGGATCTGGACTTCCCCATCGCCAGAAACACGGCTGCTCGCTTGTAGTAGGTCAGGTAATTCTTTGAGTCGCCCTCTGCGAAACAACAAAAAAATAGACATCCGAAATAATAAGTGGTGACAAGACAAAGTGTTAAATCAAAGTGTTTGCTGTCTCCCTCACTCACTGCTCTGCTATGAGTATGCATATTCATCGAAAAAAGCTATGAAACCTAATTTGGAATTAAATGAAAGTTGTGAAAATGGGGGGATTTGTTTAATTACTCCTGATTATGCCTAATTTCTTTTTCTATATTTTTCACACTTTGACTTCTTAGAGTCCACGCAGCAAATTGAGACATCAGTTTTCTCTCTCAGATCAAACCTATTTCTGTGGTAACCAGAGAGGGAGACAAACACGGTCAGGGAGAAACTGGCAGAAAATGTCACCCAGAGGCCAGACCAAAGTGTCCACAGGCACTTGCGTGTGTGCATATGAGTGTGTGTCAGTAACCTTACCCACAGCTGAATGGTAGTGAGACAGAGCCTCAGCCAGCTGACCGGCAGCCAAAAGTTTGCGGCCCATCTCCAGGTGGTGCTCAATCTCTGCCTGAGTCGCTCCCAAGATACCTGAAATATAAAACTATAGCTAAATTGAATGGTCTTAAAAATGTCGGGGTTTGATACTGGTTTTTCCTTTATGGATATGTGGGAAAGTAACTCTGACAAAAGACTAGTTATATCATTAGGTGTACATGACAAGGAGCATTCAATCGAGTTTGATTTGTGTTTTTTGTTTTTAACCTAGATCTACATAGTCACAGGGTAGATAAACATTTATGTGTAAATATAGATGAATTTGGTCTGCATTCTATGATATAAATTAAAACAAAAAATATGTAGAGCAAGTCTTCCTGCCACTTAAACGTGAGCATCCTTGGTGACATAATTCACTCCTGAATTGTTGCTAACAGTTCCGCATTATCAAAACGTTCGTCAAGCTTCCAGCCAGTCATACAACTGAGGCTGAGAAAACCTCACAAAACATTCCCGTAGCCGCAAAATCTATCCAGGAAGGTAAGACAAAGTTATTGGTTATACACATGAATAGTTACAGTTAAAGATGGTCAGTTTGTGGGGAGAGGTGTTCTCAGTATTTGTAGCGGCGGTCTCACCGTCGAGCTGCAGGTCCAAGACGACACAGAAGAGGGACAGAGAGAAGAGCAGCCCGTTCAGCCCACTACGCCGGCACTCCATCTCTAACACACCTAACTCCACGAGCCAACTTCACCTAAGTGGGACTACTTTAGCGTAGAATGCGAAAAGTGTCATCAAACCGGTTGTGTTTGGTCACTGATTCCCCATCGTTTCCCTTGGTAGACACAGCGGCTTGGTGTATTTTTAGTCCTGGTCTGATTGGTGTCCGTGTTGAAATCGCACACGCTGCTAAGAGTTCCACCCAAAATTCCACCGTTGCAGATGCGAATTCACACCTCAGGGTAAATCAAATAGTCTCAAATTAGCATTTCGTCGCTGTCGTGTTAAGTAGGTTCTTCGCACGAAATTCTAGTAAACTCAGTAAACGCGGGTCGGTTGGCGTGGCTACACCCCGCCCCTTTCACCCTCCCCGCCTGTGATTGGTCCACACGGGCTGCATCCGTGTTTAGCCAGAAACGTGGGCTGCTCTGATTGGACGAAGTGTCATGGGGAATAATCTTCATTACGTCTCACCACTACATAAGTGTTAAATTGACCAAGCGTAACTATCTACTAGGCGCATCTAATATGCCAACTGAAAAAAAACCCAAGTCAAGGAAAAAATTACACATTTTATTGCATACAACAGTACAAAAACAATTCAAAACTCACATTGGAATAGTAACTTCTTACGCTGGCTCATCTATAAAACTGTACAAAAACATTTCCTCATCAAACAAAAGAGAAACAAAATCTAGATCATCAATATCCTCCCTCTGACATATGTGTACAAGAGTGAGCGCCATCAAATAATTGAAAATAAGTGGCTGTCCTACTTCCTGAGGACCATAAATAAAGCATTTTTTCAGAGGCAAGTCATGCACTGATTTAGATCAGATCAAAGAAATCAGTGAGATGACGGCTCCCTGTCCCTAATATTTTGCACATGTAGAGTTCCCATTTGATCATGCCCAGACAGATTGTGCGGCCCTAGTTGGTGCATATGTGATAGACATTTCCCCTCAGGAAAGCAAACCACAAACAGAGTGAGTCAGGAAACCCTGAGATTGGCCAGAAAAGTATTCTCGCTGTTTGACTTTCACTCTCATACATAAGCATTTCTGCCATACGTGCTAGCAGCTACGCTTCTTGTGGGAGCAGCCCCAGAATAAACTGTTCCTCTGGTCTGATAAGGCAGCGGGCTGCGGAGAAGAGAAAAGGACGACATGATTAACCACCAGCATCAGTGCTTATGCTATAAACTGGTTCAAATGTATCAAAATTAGCAGTCCCGAGAAGCCAAGTGGAGGAGTAAGTGGATCAAGAGGGTGGATGAATTAAAAGTCAATAAACAAACAAAATCTCAAATGTGGCGTATAAAATGCAAGGAAACAAAAGAATGTCACCAAACACCATGAACTGTGTGTAAACTCACTATTTCTCCTCGGTGCCAAATTTGCAGGAGCAGCACAGACAGGCTCCCCCAGCGATGGCGAGCACAGCGGAGCACCAGCCAATGTAGAGCCCCTCTCCAATCTCATACCTGCCACAACCAGCAGGGAGCAGTCAAACAACGGGATCAACCCCCCTCTGAGTTCCCTCCAAACTCCCTATCATACCTTGTCCCGGGGTAGAAGGGGTCGAAAAACTCCTGGGTGATATTAAAGGCGTACCAGGACACAGCCACCATGGTGCACAAACCTTGAGAAGGAAGAGGATGTTGATGTGTTATTGATCCTGTCATGTAGAGTCCCTCAGTTATTGAAACAGGTCCTACATCCTGGAATCCATCATTGATTCCCGTCATGTATCATTTCTCAGCTTTTATTGACCTTGAAGTATGAAAAGCACCCCCGCCGTCCCGGCAATCCGCCCCTTCAGGACATAGTTTTCCCCGCCGGCCTTGGAACACTGAATCCCGACCAAGGCTGCCACCAGACCGAAGCTGCCAAACACTATGGACGTGATCATCAGGGCCCGAGATGCCTGCATGTAACCTGGAACCAAACAAACAAAGCGGGAACACAAAACCCATTTAGCTGCGTCACCTCTCAATCAAGGTTGACCTTTAAAGAAGGTCAAGAAATGCCTATGTGTGAGAACTTAATGTTGATCCCACCATCATAAATGGATTTAAGTCTTCCACAAGCAGGTGAAAAGAAATCCAATCACTGTTTCTTACTAATGATTAACATTTGCATTCACACACCATACTTCTCTGATTTATTTTTGTGTTAGAGGACTGAATTGTATGACTTAACACATATTTTTATCTTTCTTCAGACTTTGTTTTTTTGAACAACAGTGTAAAAATGTGAGGGAAAGGTCCAGCAGTTTGATCCGATATCATTCTCCAGATTTTCATCAATCAAGATCTAAATCATTAACCCTCGTTTTTGTCTTTTCCGATGTACGTACCGCTCAGTGCGAGCAGAGAGGGGAACTCCCTGCAGTTGTGTACCCCCGTGGAATCCGTGGCACAAGACATCCACAGGTTTTCATAAATGGTAGAGGTGGTGATAACGTTCCCATCCACGGTGGAGGTCCTCCAGTAGCGGTTAGGCAAGGCGATGCCCACCATCATCCACCCAATGAAGCCCAGCAGCAGAGCCACCACCTCCACAATCGGATCCATCGTCCCACACACTCCCAATGGCGACCAGAAGTCTCTCCAGGATATGTTCAACAGTTGGATGAGGGCTAGGAAGAGCACCCACTGCGTGACTGTGTGTGTGTTTGTGTGGGCTTTCGTGTGCCTGATTAGATGTAGACGTGAGAGCGAGTGTGTTAGTGCGTATGGGTATGTCCGTGTTTAGTCTGCAGGTGAGATGTTCGAAGTTCCACTGATATGTTAAATGATTTATATGACTGCTTTCTCTCCAACCCCTCCCCTCACACACACACACACACACACACGCACACGCACACACACACGCACACACGCACACACACACAATCTCTCCTTCACACTTTACACCCCTGAAACTGAACAGGTGTTTATCGGTTGACGAAGAGTCCAATGGTCATTTTTCGCCCTAAATCACGTTGAAATGCGAATAGTTTCCTCAGATCCTCCGACATACAGTAATCGACAAACACACAGATTCTGATTACAATTTAAGCACCAACGACACATTTCTTTCAAACGTTATGCAATTTTAAGAGACGTTTCTGTGAATTAGATGATTTCCTGATATTCTCACAGTTTCAGACAATTGCTAGTGTGAATGTGGTGGCATGTCTAACTGCCCCCTTGATTTATTTATTTGTCTATTCATCTATTTATTTTTTTGAGCCTCATACCTCCCATTTCCATTTCAGATGTTTGCATTGTGAGGATCTATTTTCGCTTGAAAAACCTTTCTGATATGTGCCAAAAAACACAAAAAGTCAAGGGCTCCAAGCAAGGAGCTACATTGGGACGTAACACTTCAGTCTTAGACAACCAGGAGATTTATTAGCAGGGGCAGCCTCGTTAGGTATTGGGGTCAAGGAAGGGGCCAGACACATAGATCCACTGACCCAAACAGGTTATCAGTTAATGGTGACAAGGTGAGAGAAGGAGTGTGTACTAACAAAGACAAGTGCTGGATACAAATCAGTTTCATGAAAATGAGAAACACTTAAATCATTTAGTCAAGAACACTCCTGATGGCCGCTATGCCAGAGATACCAGAGGTCAAACAAATCTCGTCACGTGGACAGTCTACAGCAGCGGATATTTGTCTATAAAATCAAATTAAGAGCTGTATAAATTGAGTAATTTCTCATGGTGAGCACAAAGAAACGGATATTTGGATGTGATCATTCCATCTCATGGCGCAATTACCAACTGTTTACTAAAAGAAAGCGGGAAATCCACAGGCTAATGTAAACGGAGCAATGCTGGATTCTGCCCCGTCATATAAGTCTCTTTTTATCACCGTGCTGTTTGTCAAAGCCCACTTTTTACTGCTGCTGCAAAACAGCGTAAATTTCTTCTGTTTGTCGTTGGACACGCGAGCCTGATGATTATAGGCACTAGGAAATCACAAATGAACGTAAAACCGTCATGAGGAAACATGTCAGCTGTGTTCGAGTGTGTCCACACACTTGATTGGTGGAAGCATCTACAAAATGGTGTCTTTTACCATGCAATATGTTTCTATGAGAATAATCTGGCTCATATATATGTTTGGATGTGTCATTTCCACAAAAGTTTACATGCTTTGTACATTGATATGTACAATCCCGTTAGATGAGGCAATGTGCAAAGGCTGGAAAAGTTTTACTTTTTTGCAGCCTTCAACAAATATCAAGTTCAAACATGATTCATCCTGACTGGTTTTAGAACCCGACATGTGCCGCAAGAATTCATCTGATCTTAAAATGCCCAGTGACACATTGGAGGCTTGATTGCCACTGTAAAAAAAATTGGAACAATCAAAGGCAGGAAAGAATATTGCTCAACATGGACAAATAAACAAATCTGCATTCGCGTCGGTTTCCATGGCTGCTGTCATCCAGTGTAATCTATGACACATTTAGCTGCTCCTCCTGCACCTTTCACAATAACCTTTAACAATAAACTCATTCTACGTGGGTGTATGTGTGTGTGTGCATGTACAGCCAATCCAGGACATTATGTTCTCAAGGAAATTACAGTCTTTTTTACGGCGACGCTGATATTTAAACATCACGTTAACATTCCTGCAAAAGGACACATCAGACTAATCATGCCAGAAAAGCATTGTGTCGACCCAGGTCATTTATTTCTTCACGGTTCATGGTCTTTGTGTTTGGATGGCTCATCTCTGAAGTTTCCCTCACTTGTCCCCCTTCCTTGACACCACGCTGGATTGATGTCTACTCCGATTTGTCCCTGCTGAGTTTCGGTCCCGTCAGGCAGGTTAATAAATAACGCCACACGAGGCCGATAACACCACGCACGCCCGCTAGCCACCCTGAGCCTTCCTGTTGTAAAATGGCTTCCACTTAGAGGGGTCATGCCTTGAGGTTGGTGGGCAGCGGGTCAACTCTGTCCAAACGTTTTGGACAAAATACCAAGACTCAGTCACTTACAATTCTGATTAATCCTGAAGTCGCACGGCTCACTTAGAGAGACGTTGGAAATGTAAACTGGACTTTGCCCAATCAATAAAGCACTGTTATGAAAATGAGTTTGGTAGACTGACACAACCAGCACGTGCAGTGGAAAAGTACAGCACCGGAAACAAATCAAAACGCTGCTCACTGTCCCTTCAAAGTCATATTTATTCAACATGCAAACAAACAGAGGCGGTGAGACGAAAGACATGGGAACAGCATCGTCACGCCACTCTATATCTATCAATGCGTAACAGCTGCATTTCCCCTCTGACAATGTCTGTTATAACTAGTAGAAATTACCTCAAACCTCTCCAAATCTCAAAACCTTTGTGTAATTTGTGTCCACCTGAAGTTAGAAAAGCAGCAGCGGATTAAGATTGAGTGAACAAACAAAATCCCTGTGTTTGGCAATGTGAGCTCTGTGTCCCACTTGCTCACTTCCCTTGGGAACAAAGCTTTTGTTTGTTTCAGTCAAAACAACAGAAAGTCATTTACAATTGCACTTTTAAAGGTTTTTTTCTTTTACAAAAAGTAAATGTTAAATATAGGATGTCAGGCCAGGCTTGCAAATGGTTTCAGGGGCTGGGTATGAGCTGCACATTGTCATCAAGATAAATACACAAATAAGGAGAAGGTGCTGCAATGCTATATGAAAAAATGAAAACGAGGTGATGTCATGTGAATGAGTAGCTTCATCAAGTGTGAAAATGAGAATAATTTCAATTCCAAGATGAATCCGAAAAATCCAGAGAGAGGAATTGCATCACTATTTCTCCGATTGATCTGTTAATAGGGTGAAGAATTACTTGGGATCAGTGTTTAAGTCCAACTTGACAATCCCACTGCAGCAACCACCTCCAGGCTAAATTTGTCCAGGTTAGGATTTAGCTGCGCCCTTCGACACCGCCAAGCCGATGAGACCTGCCAAGCCGGCAACACCCAGTCCAATGCCCCCTACAATCGCCATGCCAACCAGGCCATCTGCATGAGGGACAGTGAACATGGGTTTTGGGAAAAATTATTAGTGGGAGCTAATGGTTTACTAATAAACTGATAAAGCTCCATTTCCCTCTGAGGCTTCCCATGAGCACTTTAAGTGACCCTCACCTTTCTTCAGAGCCTTGTCGATGAGCTTCTCCATCTCAAGAGCCTGTTTGTTTCCTGGCTCGTTTCTCAGGAGTGTCCGGATGAATTTCAGAGCTTTCTCGTACTCCTGGAGGAGGAAATGGAGGTTACCAGCCAGGGACAGGGTACTTAACTGGATAAGTGCACACTAATTTGTATTTCAGCCGCTTTTCAGGAGGTGACACTCACTTTGAGTCTGTAGTTAGCCACGGCCAGATAGAAGAGAAAATCCCTTGAGTCATCTTTTGATGCTTTGTGAGCCAGTTCTGCAACAACATTGGCAACACAGTGTGTCAAAAGTGCCATGTAAAACACAGATGCTGACGTATTTACGTATTTAAACAGTCATGCTGATCTGTTTATATTTCATTACAGTTTCATCACACTATCTCCCCAACAACACAAATACAATGCATTTTGCCAGACAATAATGTTTACATGATTACTTGAATTATGAATACATATTGCATCACAGTAACGAGCACAGAAACTTTAAACAAATAAGCTATACAGAGGTATCATTTGTTATGAACCAGCGATTAATCTGTGACTCACCCTCCAGGATCACGATTCCCTTCTTGATATCGTCGCTGTATTTGCTCCTGATCAGACACCACGCATACTCAAACTTGGTTTCTTTGGACACAGACCCTTTTAGCAACTCGTTGTTATATTTCTTCTCAAATTTCTGTCCGCCGAAGAAAGGAAAAGCGTCATCCACCTTTTACTGTCACAGCCAAACCAGCTGACTGCGTAGTCACCTCAATGAGCTGATATCTACTTTACGGGTGCTAGATCCTCGTTTTTCTCCATTCGATGTGTATGTGATGTGTCAATTGTTTAATGAAAGATACAATCGTGCAAAGAAATCTGTAACGTGAGGGAATAGCAGTCAACATAATTCCGAATTTGTTTTCCAAAATCACTATCGTCCTCCGATTCGCAAGGAAGCGAAAGGAAAGAAGGACGAAAGTCGACTTTACATTGTGTTAAATCGCCACAATAGCAATTCATTCAAGAAAAATAAAGTTAATTACATCCCACGGTTACATATAACGGACAAGTGTGAATTGTGATCCATTATGCAATAAACAATTATCAGCGCCTGGCGGGTGACGTTTGCGTCAACATGCTAACATTAGCCACACAACACTTCAATACGTCACGTTTTAACAGGCTATTCTGTTGCCTTGTGTGCAAGTGGCACCAGTGAGTGTGTAGTGTATATGTGATTTCCTGGTTCGTTTATGGTTTGAATAGGTGGAATGTACAAATGGCAAAACTTACTAGAAGGTCCTCGGGGGCTACGACATCGCTGACAACCGCCTCCATGTTTCCGGAAACAGTTGTTGGACGCGGAGAATCTGGTCACGTGATCAGCCTATTGCTGATGCGTCATCGCGAACGCGGTAGTGCATGATTAGAACATAAACATTTGACCCCATCACAACCTCAAGAACGATGGCACATTCGATACATTTTTTATTAATCATTTTGATTTTGAAAAAAAGGGTGAAGTGAAACACAATTAAACTTTTTAGTTTTCTGGTGTGGAAGTTGTCGCACAAAAATGTACTTCTTGCAAAGTTGGTACATTCAAAACAGCCGAGGCAATCTCCTGCAAAGCAATTTAGATAAAATACAAACTGCAAAATTGACACAACACGTGTTTGCAGCATAATTGCTCAGGGCCGACCTACAGTAGCTGGAAGTCAAAATACTGCAACTGTGTGGCACAGTACATTGCCCATGTTGCACTTAGTAGAATGCGAATGAAGTCGCCAGGCTGGATTTGCTGGAATCCATGCAGGCTCAATCAGTCCTTGCTGAGGTGAGCGGGAGAGAAGGCTAGAGGCAGCAGTTCATTTAGGCTGGTTTCTTTGTAAGATCCATCCGGCTTGGTTAAATACACAACCCAGTCACTGCCAAACTGGAGGGGGAAGCAGAGGAGAGCACAAAACAGGCAGGGCAGAGCTGAGCTAATGACATCAGCTTTGATAGAAGCTATAAATTCCAGAGTTGCAGTTTCATCCAGCCTGGGCGGTGGAGACCCCTGTTTTGGGTCAGAGGAAATAGCGCCGTCCAGTGTACATTGAGCGCTAGTGTCGGTGATTTCAGCCTCATACTCACCTCCATTAAAACCTGTCGACACGCTCCACAAGGGCCAACAAAACGATCTTTGATGTCACTGTGGAGGTGACGTGTGTCGGAGGGTCAGAGTCAGGTGCTCTAAATTTTGTAAACTGAAAAAAAAAAGTTTCTCACCACGTCACAGCGATAGCAGAGAACTTGCGGTGGCCATCAGCTGCAGCCCTCTGCACGGCCAGCCGCTCCGCACACACCGTCAGGCCGTAGGACGCGTTCTCCACGTTGCAGCCTGGAAATAGTCAGACTCTATCGTATCTGTGGACCGCCTGAAACAGCAGGAGGCGCTGATAGGAATTTTACCTGTGATGATGGTGCCATCTGCCGTCAGCACCGCCGCACCAACGGGAAAGCGGCTGTAGGGGCAGTAAGCCATGTCCCGGGCCTGGAGGCAGCGGGAGATGAGCTCTGACACTTTGTCTTTCGAGGGGAAAATGCAGGTGAAGTTTACAGATGGATCGAACGATGAGGTCGCGCAATGAGGAGGACTCCGCCAAATATGTCAAACTTGGGCAACGTGTTTCTTCAAAGGAGGCCATACCACAATATGCACTTTGTCTTCGCCTGTCGATCACCGCGGGTCAAAGTGTGGGAGAAACTTCCAGAAATGTGGGGGAGAGTGTGAAGGAAGAACGCGGAGCTTACCTGTCATCTTTCTGCAGATGAGTGGGGACCGGTGCTGTACTGTAGCTCAGCTGTCACGTAGCCGTCGCAGACACATACACACGCGCGCAGAAGCACCGTTAACTTTGGCTGCAGAGTTCGGTCGGGATTTGGAGAGAGCTGCCTGAACGTTTACTCTTGCCTCTCGCGAGAGCAAGTGGAGCCATTGATCCTCTCCTCACACAATAGTGGACTTTTATTTTGAAAGGCTCAATGGAGAAATCTCCCCTTTTTGAATGAAATTGCCACAAACGCTTGATCACAAAAGAAATATATGAGAGCAACAACAGTTTGAAAATCCTGTGGAAACACGAGGCTCATCATTCAGCACAGATACACAAGGGATCTTTTATTGTCACTATGACACTGTTTCCAACATCATTGTGAAAATGCGTCTGGCAGGTCCACATTATGGCAACACCAGTGGTCTAGCAGGGAGTGAAATGGTAAGTATTTCCACATTTTTCACTACAGCACCTATGAAATGCAAGTTAATGCTTCATAACATTTTAAAGCATCTTTGAGTCACAGACACAAAGACACACAAACACACTAATACTGATTACTGTGCTGACATTGAATTGGTGCTCATGTTTCTTATTGACATGAGGGTTTGGTGCAAGGGAAAGTGTCCAAACTTCAGTTTCCAGTGAGAACACACTTTATTCAACTTGCAGTCAAGTACGGCACAGTGACAATGTATACAAATGTGAAGTCCAGCTGGATTCCTGAATTTTATGCGATGCAAATGGTGCTATTATTATTCTGGAGGCCTTTTCAGCCCTCGCTGAGGTGAGCGGGAGAGAAGGTCAGAGGCAGCAGCTCGCTCAGGCTGGCCTCTTTGTAAGATCCATCCGGTTTGGTGAGGTACACAACCTAGTCACTGCCAAACTGGTCAGAAGAAGTAGGGAGGGACACAAGAGAACACAAAAGGGAGAATGCGACTTAAAAAGCTATTAGACTCAAGAGTTGGTGGTTCACCGGACGGTGGTTGGAAACACTTTTAATCGATCAGGGGAAACGTTACCCTCCAGTGTTCACTAAATGGTAGTGTCAGTACTGTCAGCCTCCCACTCTCCTCCATTAGAACCTGGCGACACGCTCCACAAGGGACAATGAGGTCTTTGCTTTTTCTAGGGAGGAGAAGTGCGTCAGATGTGTGAGTTTTGAAACTTTCAGCACAGAAAAATTGCTACTTACCCCGTCAGTGCGATGGCGGTAAACTTGGGGAGGCCATCAGCTCCCAAACTTCTGCACGGCCCAGTTTGGGATCACATACCTCCCAAAACTGAAAGCGAGAACCTCAAACAGGACAGAAATTGCAACAGTTAAGCATCGATTGAATTTTATCATGCAAAATAAAGACTAACGTGTGAGGTCCAAAGGACCTGCACATACCTCCACCAAGGTCCAACAGACCTATGAAACACCATAGATTCCATGGGAGCTGGTCTGGATTGGGGGTTAGATGATCTGTGGACCAATGGATGACAGAGACGGCGGGACACTTTTGGTTTCATCTTAGTTTGGCAGGGAGCCCACTGGGTGTCTCTCTCTCTCTCTCTGTCTCTCTCTCTCTCTCTCTCTCTCTCTCTCTCTCTCACACACACACACACACACACACACACACTGTTTGCTCTGACTGGCTGGTGAATCGCTGAACCTTTTGTCACACAATGTGAAACTGAGTCAGAGTCTGAGTCATTTTTTCAGAAATTGATTTTTTTTAATTCAATTTGTAGTATCAAATAAAAAACTGTATTTTGCAAAGACATTGCAAATTTGCTAAAAAGATGCAATTTGTTGAATTTGCAAAAAACTTAGCAATTTGTTTGGCTAATAATGCAGTTGTCTAAAACTATGTGTGTGTGTGTCCACGTGTGTGTGTGTGTGTGTGTGTGTGTGTACAGTATATACAGTGATTTCATTTGTGGATGCACAAGTAGTGATACAAAACACTTCATGCATGGCAACAAGTTAAAGTATCATGATGTCTCTCTGAATTCTTGAATTTCACCCAAGATCAACCAGCCTCATGGCACAACCGTGACTATCGGCGGCTCTGCACACTGACAGCTCAGACGATGTTGTGGAATTCTCTGTTGGGTGGAGCAGGCCGGAATGCCACGGCAAACATCATCCCCCTGCAGGGCTTGGTCAGCGTCACCACCAGCACCAAGGTCTCCCGAACTGCGTTCCAGAAGGCAAAGGTGTAAAGCGTCTTGTCACAGTAGAGGCCGTCCGCCGCAGCTGCATCGTAGTTTGGCTGATACACTGAGAAGATCCACACGTCACCTGTGGGCCCCAGGAGACCCAGAGATATGGGACCGCTTGTGGATCAGCTGATTGAAAGCAACCTCGACATTTTTAGCCACGGGTAACTTCAGAGGGTCTTACCAGCCACAATCAAAAAGAAAAACAAGAGACAGAAGATGAGCCCTATGCAGGCCATCAGGCCACTGGCACGGCGCTGTTCCACAGCTGGATGGGTGACATACTGGATCATAATCAGACCCGCCAGAGCCAGACCCAACAGGTACTTTGGGATGTTGGGCTGCAGAGGACAGTCCAGGTAATACACGGTGCCTGTGGGCAGGTTTGGACACAGTCTGGGTTAGAGTTGCAGAGGCGGAGGATTTGCGGTAGAGGCGAATTAGAAATGTGATTACGAACCAAAGAAAGTTCGGACCAGAGATATGACCACGCTCACCAGCACGACAGAACCTAGAAACAATATGGTGAAAAGTCAGAGATGGCATTTGATTAGCACTGTTGTCATGGTGACATTGTATTTGACATTAGTTTGATACCTCTGAGTGCACGTACGTGTAAATTTAGGGCGTTTAGTGTCCAGTCTCAGTCTCAGTGCAAAGCCTGCCGTCACTTCCACTGGTTGTCCTGCGGGGGGCAGTAATGGGCAGAAACAATTTAGGCAGTCGCCAAATACGCATCACTTGGCGATGTTGGCCACAGGCTACAAGAGTGCATGTGTCTGTCTGTGTGTGTGTGTGTGTGTGTGTGTATGTGTGTGTGTGTTTGTGTGTTCGTGCTCGTGCTCGCGTGTGTGTGTCTTCACTCAATCAGCTTAACTAAACCAAGCCTGCCCAACAAAGACGTTTGAATCAGTGATTCATTCTCTCACTAAGTAGCTGGCAATCGACATGTGACCGTGTCCTGTGCCGGTAGCGATTGCAGAGAAATAAGCATGCCAGCAACACCGTCACCCTTTCATTTACCACCACACCAAAGTGCCAAACCAAAACACTCACCTGCCCTTGGAGCCGACATGTTCGCCTCGTCGTCCACTTTGACTGTGAATAACAGTAAGACTGCATGGGTGCACGCTAAGAGAAAGCCACAGGGATTTTCCACTTGTTACTGTATGTGAGGTGTGTGATCACATGATCACATAAGAGAAACTGAAAGCAGAAAGCAGTGAAACTATCTGAGGCATGTTTGCTGTCATGAATTCAGGCTTCAGGGAAAAGCAGCTGCAGTAGCTGCTGCTTTTCTCCAACCAGCTCACGGTCTCACATAGAAGATCTGAGAACACCACCAGGCTGCAGAGGAGGACACGAGCTTCCACCTACATTCCCGAAATGAAGAACCCCCTGCCTCCTTTTCATCAGGGAGGAAGTGCCCCCTTGTGTAGAGAAGTTATGGTCCCTAATAGAGATGTCCGATAATATCGGCCTACCGGTATTATCGGCCCAATATTAGCATAAAAATGGAATATTGGTATCGGATTTCTTTGCTTTAAAACCAATAAAATAAAAACCGATAAAAATGAAATAATGCTTGCGTTACACCAGAATAGTGCCCATGCGCTCCTGAAGCGTTTACCGGCGCATATATCGGTATCGACTGTTATCGGTATTGGTAAATATAGAGTTGGACAATATCGGATATCGGCAAAAAAGCCAATATCGGACATCCCTAGTCCCTAAGCGTCTAGGACATGACTGAAGGAGGGCTGAGAGGGAGAAATGGTGAAGAGAGAGGTGAGCGAGAGCGCGAAGCTCTCGATATACAAACCGTCTAAGCTCGGAAATGTGATTACGAACCAAAGACAGTTCGGACCAGAGTGACAATCATGACCCAAAAGTCAGAAAGTCAGTATTGTTGTCATGGTGACATGACAGTCACCAGTAGTTTGATACCTCTGAGTGCACGCACTTGTAATTTTAGGGCCTCAAGTGTTCACTTTTAGTCTCAGTGCAAAGCCTGCCGTCAATTCCACTCGGTGTCCTGCAGGGGACAGTAATGGGCAGAAACCATTAAGGTGGACATGAACACGCATCATGCAGTTGGCGTTGTTGGCTATTTGTTGCATGAGCAAGTGTGTGTGTGTGTGAGTGTGTGTGAATATGATGCTGTCTGCCTTGTATGTCTGCACTCAGTCACCCACACTTTTGAGGTTGTTCATCACTTCATTCTTCTCTCACTAAGAAGAAAACAATCAGCAGCAATAGCAGCAACAATCCAAAGCAACACACACAAGCACACTCGCCTGCCCCTGAACGTCCTCTTCGACGGTAGGGGACAGCTGAGAGGACAGAGGGACAGCGTGGGTGCTTTCAGACGAGACGAAGAACAAGACGAACCGACGGAATCACAGGTCATGTGATCGCAGCTGAGGACGCGGGAGCGGAAGCAGTGAAAACAGAGGGCAGCAGACATGAGGGACAAAGTGGACTCATACCTCCACCAAGGCCCAACAGGCCCGTGGTGAGACCTAAATGAGGGAGATTGTCCTCCAGCCACTTGGATCTCAGGATGGCCCTCATCCTCACTTTCCTCCTTGTTTGCGTGTCTAGATCTTTGCCCTGAGAGCTCGACAAAGGCCCCACCACGCCCAGCACGCCCTGCCCTCTGGGAGCAGTCAGGACCATAAAGAGAGGGAGTGACCAATTGCCATCATCATCATCACCACCACCGCCACCATTGCTGTCAGCGGCAGCAGCAGCAGCAGGTAGCAAAGGTCAAAAGCAGCCGGTGTATGCAAATCCCCCATACACACACCCGCACACACCCACACATACGTGGAGCTCTTCTGCGTTCTGCTGTGTTTGATTTGTGATTGGGGATCGACTGTGCACACAAGGGTAGGTTCCCTCTGCTCTTATCAGGAGGAGGAGAAGAAGAAGATACTCTGATCCGACCTCAGATTAAATCGAAACGCCGCCCTTTTGCCGCTCGGCCTTTGGTCCTTCCTGCTGCAAGTGTCGCCGCCGCTGTTTGCCTTTGTCAGTGCGCTCACCGGCTCGGCTGCGTCTGGCTGCTCTCGCTCCTCCGGGCATCACTCGCCGAGTCTCATCCGTTTTCCCTCCACGCCAAGAGGAGGAAGAAGAAGAAGAAGAAGAAGAAGAAGAAGAAGAAGCAGGGCCGAGTATGTGCTGCACGGGGAAATGCGCGCGGCTGGTGGGCCTGATCCTCCTGCCCTCCGCCTTCATCTGCATGATCGCCAACTTGCTGCTGTTCTTCCCTGACGGTCAGAGCCTGGAGGCGGACCAGGTCACCACGGAGGTCTGGCTGATGGGGGGGCTAATCGGAG
The DNA here is from genome assembly GCA_900312935.1 of Carapus acus. Lineage (NCBI taxonomy): Eukaryota > Metazoa > Chordata > Actinopteri > Ophidiiformes > Carapidae > Carapus > Carapus acus. The sequence continues at coordinate 47,336 of OMPJ01002111.1, forward strand.
GGGGGCTGTTTGTAAGTACCCATCGCTCTGATCGTCACCACACACACCTCTCTCAAAGTTTACTTAGCTCTGCACAGACCTATAAACTAGGACTTCAGGCTTTATTGCCCAGTTAATGTCCTTTTATCTATTTATTTTTTTTACAATTGTTATTCTTTCCGGACACCACTGTGTAATCATGTGTCTGATATCAGGACTGCACATTTCACTCTGTTTCAAATGTGTGAGAGGGCAGAAAATGAGCCAATGAGATGTGCCAATGTCCTGAATGTTCTATATTTTTTATTCCTTTGAGTCGATGTGCAGAAAGCGGCGAATAGTGGCGTGACACCGCTACCGAATTCGACTCCTGTAAGAACACATACAATAATAAAATAGTCTCATAATTCAAAACATGAGAAGAGTTGACATTCGCAAGAGAACCCACCCTCCCCATTTTCTCTGCCTCCCTCTCTCTCTCCCTCCCTCCTGTCCCCCCTCTCTCTCACACACATGCACACACACACAAAGGCCTGGTTGTTTCATCGACTTTGACGTTTGACTAACGACAGGGCAATTAATGTTTCATACACCAAAGAACCTGCCAAGGGAACTTTGGCGCTTGTGTGCGATTGTATAATTGTTATCAGCTTGATATTCAAGTTTGAGATTGCACTCGGATGAGTTATGGTGGTATTGCACTTGAGGGTAACCCCAACCCTGCCCACTCACACACTCTCTCTCTCACACACACACCATTGCTGATCTCACCGAGACTAAGGATTTCTGAACACAAATATTGACTCAGCAGATAAGAGGAACACACACACTAATGCAGCAGGAATGTGGTGGAAACAGACAGTGTGGTGACACACACACACACACACACACACACAAACACGCGCGCACACACACACACACACACACACATCATGCGGACAGATGCGCACAAACATTCGTACAATTTGAATTTAGTGGCCGAAAGCCGTCTCACTCTCTCCTCTGCTCTCTGCAGATGTTGTGTCCGAGCTGCTCGGCTATCAGGGCAGGGGGCAAGGGTTGCTGCGGTACTGGTTGCTGTGGCAACCGCTGCCGGGTGAGTAAAGTCATTATTTGAAATACATGGGTGTATCCTCAATTTAGATAATGATGGGCTGTAAAATGTAAACAGCGGGGAGGCTAAGCAGCTGATGTGCCAGGCCGTGCCAACTTTCCGAAGGGCTGTAAATCCTTCAATTTGGATCATAAATTGGTGGCGAGGTCCCACTCAGGGAGGGAGAGCAGCGTAATCTGATTGGGATGTTCTGCATGTTCGATCTCACTCCGATCGCTCTAGAACAGCGCTGACAGAGTGATTGAAAGCCGGTCTGAGCACTTCTCACATGATTTACTATTCGCTCCTGACTGAAGTGTGCCACGCAGGATCAAAATGTTCCAGATTTTACCGTAGCTGCATGCAAATCTGTCAGACAGCAACAGTCGAAATCAAACTTCATCCGTAGACATAAAACAATCCCAGAACATTGGGACCAACCGGCAAAAACGGAGCAAATCTTTAAGTAAAGATGATACAAGCTTGAGCCCAGCTATAGAAATCTGATGTGTCCTCCACAAAGTATCCCTTTCATTGGCCAGCATGAGACGGTAGCTGACCTGTGTCTCCTCCAGATGCTGAACTCTGTGTTCTCCTCCGCCTTCGGCGTTGTGGGAGCCATTTACTGCACCAGCGTGGCCTCGGCAGCTCTGGCCATCGGGCCGCAGTGCAGGCTGGTCAACGGAGAGTGGGAATATCCCTTTGAGAATCTGGGCACGTGAGTTCTCGCCGATGCTTTCAAGCTGCTGCTTTGCCAGTTGGTGTCTGTAAAAGCAAAGAAAAGTGAGAAAACCTGTAAAAAGAACGAAGGTGAGAGACCAGAACCAATATGTAGTACTATATATGTCCACTAGATGGCAATGTGGACTAACGCCGCCCATTGTAACGTCCTGTGGCTCTACAAATCCACAAAGCCTAGGAAAATATGGAGGAATTATTGCACGCAGGTCAAGGGTCACTCACAACTCCTGTGGAATTAAGATGAGATTTGATTTGCGGCCTTATTTGCACTTTGTGGCCAGTGATTTGTCTCAACGTTTTTCAAGGACATGGGACTGCCATCAATCACTGCCGCCAAAAGCATTGCCAACATTCACGACATACCTGTCGGCTAAATCAGTGGGATTCCAAACCGTCTGCCCGCTCACTTCACTTCACTTCACTCACCCAGACTCGCCAAATGTTGCCTCGCAACCAGAAACGCGATCGCGGATCAGCTGATTGGAAAACACGGCTAAATTCCGATGGCCGTGACGTGTGTCAAAGTGCACTGGGGTTTACAGCAGAGTGGGATTGCACAATGCATGCTGGGATATTAATATTCTACCTCCCTTGGCCTGTCCTTCCTCTACCAGGCCACATCTTCCTCTTTGGGCAGTTTCACTCTGAGCGTTAATCAGTAAAAATGCGACTACACGCGAAGAAGCTAACAGGGGAAACACAGTATTTACTCCAATGGGCTGTAAAAAAGAAGTAACTGAGGGAAAGAACGTCACGGGAAAGTCTCACCCATGGCGTACTATGCCTGTGTACTGTGTCCTGGCAGGGGTAACGGCAGCTACCTGACCAATCAGACCATATGGGACACCTGCAACTACCCCAAGAACGTGGTGATGTGGCACGTGGTGCTCTTCTCCATCCTGCTCAGCATGGGCGTGCTGCAGCTGGTCCTGTGCGGCATCCAGGTGGTCAACGGCTGCCTGGGCTGCATGTGCGGAGACTGTCGGGAAAGCAAGGAGGTGAGCCAGGCCGGGCCGGGCCGAGTCGAGTCGAATAAGGCCAAAGTGGCCCCTGATCACACACAGCGTCATCTGCGGCCGCACATCCTTCTAGTCTGCTCGGAATAGAGAGCAAAAAGGATCAAATCCTCACTTAGTGAGTGTTCACAGGAGATGCAAGTGTGCCCAGGTGTTGATTCCACTATATGAATTCTCCCATTCTGTGCCAACATTGTCGATGTGGAAATTGCTAGTAGATGATCTCACACCACCACATTAAAACTGGATAAATCAGTCAGAGGAGGAGGAGGAAGCCATAAAATTGTGGAAAATCAGCCATGGAACAGGAAAAGGAAGCAGCTCTCTGTTCCAGTTTGAACGTATTTGCATTAGGAAGCCGACCGCTCGGCTGAGCACCCCCGTTTCCCTCCATGACGGAGAGGGAAACGGGGCTCCAGTCAAGAATCCGCACGAAAAGCTAAGGAGGCGAAGGTCTGGGCTGCTGCCTCGAGAGCGTCCAAACAGTCGAGGGCTCGCACGTCTTCCTGGGACGCGACACGTGACTACAGAAATTTCCACATCAGACGCTGGTTGAAGTTTTGTTCAGATTAGGTGCATGGATACACACACAGTCAGGATGAGTCAGACACTCCAATCATATGTGTGTGTGTATCTATGCGTGTGTGTGTGTGTGTGTGTGATGGGCCGATGTTAATTAACAGCCTCCTCCATCACTGATCTGCCGAATGACGGTGTGACTTCTGCTCACGTTGCAGGATGAAGGTGGCCTGTGAAAGTGAAGAAGATGGATGGATGAAGGTCACAACCCTGCCCCCCCAACCCCCCTTCTCTCCTCGCAACACTCTATCTATCACGCTTTCCTCCCTCTCTAGCACCAACCACTGCAAACATTTACTCCATTTACAGCATTTCACCGAACCTAGTCTGAGTCTCTGAGTATTTCTCCTCCCGTAGTTAGAGATGTTATGGGAACCAGACATCAACGTATTTGGAGCAGATTTCATGACGACCTCTGACCTTAATAAACACCATTTCACACACAATTACTGGAGCTGAATAGATTCCGTTGAGCTCCGTCTGGAATTTCTGTCGGTTAGCGGCGTCCTGCTGTGCAGAGCCGCAGCCAGACAGCCAGATCTAACAGGATTGTGGCACTCTGGGGCGGGATCAGAGGTCACACCACATATAATCACACACACACACGCACACACACGTGCTCACGCACAAGGTCGGCGCCACGACTTGCAGCTGCACACACAGCGCAAAAGCTGGACGGCTGCCTGTCAGCATCAGGTTGAGCCAGTAATCTGCAGTTGCCAAGGAGCCACTTCTCAATAATTGTTACCTAACGCTCAGAAAGTAAACCTGGAGACAGACGGAGGCCCGACGCCCAAACCAGGGCCCAGCCAGGCCAAACTGGGGCCTGGGTATAATCGGATTAGATGTGGGTTTTTTCCTAAAAGCATGTAGATGTGTTACAAAGTGTGTGTGGTGGAGGTTCAGGGGCAGCAAAGCCTGCCAACTCTGACTTCAGCTACACCCTGCGGGGAGAGAGAGCGCGAGAGGCTGACGTGACGGGACCCGACTGTGCCGAGGCCTCTGGCATGAAGCAAAACACACGCTGCGAGAGGAGGCACGAGGCAGTGGGGTCCGGGTCTGCGCCAACGACAGAGGTCAGAGGGGAAGGGGGGAAGGAGGAGGAGGAGGAGGAGGAAGAGGATGGACGCTGTTCAAGCAGAAAGAATTTCATCTGTGCAACTCGGTCAACCACATGGTGAGGCTGGTATTTAGAAAGGGGTCACCTCCCCCCCTACTGACCCCCTTACACACACACACACACACACACGCACTGAGCATCTGCAGTGTCAACTCATCCCGACCCAACTAACTCCATTTACAGTGCACAGATACCACACGCTGTAACCAGAGGATCAACAGGAATCCCAAGCTCTCTCTCAAACACACGCACACACACACACAAACACACACACACACACATCGCATCCTGGGGGACCTGCTGGCGCATATCTCCCCTCTTTTACGAGGCGGTGTTGCGCTAAAATGGTGGGAGGCGTCGGCACGTGGCGTTGCAGCTGCGGCTGCTGCTGTTGGGACTGTAATCACCCGATGTGACTCGCTCATTATCGGGCAGACATCGCCTCACTGTCTGCATCAACACATGGCGATGCCATCCAGCCAGACCAAGCCCAGCCCGGCCCGGCTTGTCCTGGCCTGGCTCAGCCTGGCCTGGCCATGCACACACTCACACGAATAGGTTTGGACAGGCAGACAGAGAGACTAACAGACGGATGGAGGGATGGATTGTGCCACCTATACAGAACATGTGCAAGAGCTGTTGTAATATTCCAATTGTGTGTGTGTGTGTCTGTGTGTGTGACTTTCTCCCCCACTCTCTCGTTTAGACATGGCACGTCTATTCTCGTCTCTCTCTTCAGCGGCACAGTGGCACTGACACCTCTACATAGTCGGCGTGACACAGAGGCATGAGCAGTGATGTCAGTGTGCGTGCGTGCGTTCGTGTGTTTGTGCGTGTACACACTCTTGCTCTGTTGCCAGACCAGGGGGCCGATATCTCTGTGGGGCTTGTCAGAGGAAGTGACCACTGCCCTGTGATTTTTTTAAGGGGAGGCCACTCTGGCTACCCATGGCACACGGGTGGCCTTACAAGGAGAGGAAGGAGAGTTTGTGTGTGTGTGTGTGTGTGTGTGTGTGTAGTGAGGGAGTCAGAAAGAAAACAAAACAGCCTGGCACACCCCGAGAGAAGACTTACAGGGTCTAACCGAGAGACTCACGCAGGGGAGCAGGGGAAGAATGTTGAAGATCATCTGATGTTTTGTCGTATCCTTGTTACATAACACGCACAACACACACAGTCACACAACAGGACAGCTCGGACCACAGCATGACATGGAATTCAAATTTGGCACGCACACGCGCTCCAACACACTCACACGCGCGCGCACGCGGAGTCTACGTGCAAGAAGGCTTTCACATTTGACCAGATTGCACCAGTATGGCTGCTCTGATTTCCTGCTTGGTGACCCACTAATGGCCGTCATTGATCGGCACAGCTGATTAATGCTGCTCAGCCATAAAGTGTGTTTTGTGAAACATTACGACTTCGTGATAAGATGTTAATTTGACCTTGATTAACGGCTGGACGACCCACTGGGCTGATATTACATAATGTGACTGTGACTGAGTGTGTGTGTGTTTGTGTGTGTGCGTGTGTGTGAGACAGTGTTGGAGAAAGTGACAACGTGTGTGTGCGATGCGGGAGAGACTGATGACGTGTGTGTGCACAACTGTGCAGAGTGTGATCGTGTGTGTGGTGTCGGCGAGTGACATGCAATGCATGTGTGTGATTGCTGAGAGTATGATGGTGTTTGTGTGTGTGTGTGTGTGTGTGAGACATTGGCTGGGTGCGATAAAAGAGTGCATATGTCTTGTTGCGGTGTGTGACTGAGTGTGTGTGTGTGTGTGTTTGTAATGTTGTGGAGTGTGATCGTGTTTTTGTGCATGTGTGTGTGTGTGTGTGTGAATGTGTGTGTTTGTGTGTATGTGTGTGTGTGTGTGTGTGTCTGTGTCTGTGTCATTGTGTGTGATGTCGGAGAAAGAGATAGAGTGTGTGTGTGTGTTGTTGGAGTGTGTGTGTGTGTGTGTGTGTGATGCTGGAGAGAGAAAGAAGGAGAGAGTGTGTGTGTGTGTGTGTGTGTGTGTGTGTGTGTGTGTGTGTGTGTGTGTGTGTGACATTGGCAAGTGCGGTAAAAGAGTGTATTTGTCATGTTGCGGAGTGTGACAGTGTGTGTGTGTGTGTGTGTGTGATGTTGTAGAAAGAGATAGAGTGTGTGTGTGTGTGTGTGTGTCTCTGTGTGTGTGTGTGATGCAGGAGAGAGAAAGAAAGAGCGA
>OMPJ01002131.1:15317-33822 GCA_900312935.1 Carapus acus
CACCCCTCAACATGAGGCCTCCAAGTACGCAACCGCCACTCCACTGCCACTGTGAAGGAGATGAAGAGGACAGCTCTCTGCCCTCACACACACACACTGCCGCTCAAGAGGAGCTCTCCAGTCATACACAAACTGAGACTGATTTGATCTGGAGGCTAGATTGGCTGAGCCCCCCTTTGCCCTCATGCAGCCCACCAGAAGCCAGATACACTTATTGCAACTCCAATAAGTTTGTGTCTCATTATCCGCATTAGCATGGGTGGATTTGGCAGGAAAACATAAATACTCGCCTAATAACCTACACACAGCACATGCCAGTCCAGTACTTGGTGTCGGGTGTGTGTGTCAGGGTGAAGTTGCCCCCAGGCGTCGATTCAAGGCCGGATTAGCATTGTCACCCATGTGGTCTTGGGGAAAGGTTTGGCAGAGGGATGCTGATCCCAGATCATGGTGCTCGCCGACTGACGCGGTGGCTCACCTGAGGCCAGGGCTGCCGAGGGGGGTGGTCCCGCCTCTCCCCCACTCTTCTGGCTCATGGCGGCCGGGTCTGTCTGGACGGACGAGGGCTGGAGCTGCAGCTCTTTGGGGAGGAGGTCATATACTGACTCTGCCATAAAGGATGGAGATGATAAATTATGATCTTTGAGGAAGACATCAGTGTATGAACACAAAGATTTACAGGAGGATGTTTTCAATGCATTTTTCAGGAATCATGAGGTACAGCAACAACACAAGTCACCAAATGTACATTCTGCACACATTCCTCCTTATGCAAATCATAAAACAGCATTACGATAACTTCATTAATCCTTAACTGGAACTCGAGACCAAAGTCGCCTCGGGTGTCTTTCCCGACATGCTAGAAATGACTGCAGTTAACACAGCAATGTTTGTGATAAACGCTGTCTCCACTCCCCCCACGGGCCTCTCTCCTATAAAATCCAATAAGACATTCCACCATGCCGGATGGTGACAGCACTCCCAGCAAAACACAACAAAAACGCAGCTAAAATAAGCCACGACCGGTGGAAGATAAATACGCCATCAGCTGGCGCGGTTGCTAAGGAACAGAGGCCCTTCCGACACCCTGACACAGATATTTCAGCTAAGTGTCAGCAGCATCCAGCCGTCACCTGATATGCGCCTATGAATTTGCACCCACAAAACGGTCAGACTGACACACATGTGATCGCTCACGTCTGGCATCAGCGAAGCGCCGGGCTGCTGCCGTTCAGTCGGGAGGTAAAGGTGAAAAAATGGGAAAGTGGTAACCGGTCCCCCGCGACTCAAAGTTTAACCAGGAGTTTACTTTTTATCTTCATCATCAATCTTATATCATATGTCAACATGTGATTAAGGATGGCGGGTCAAGTTGCTGGTTGAATTCCCTTCGAGTAACACATCCAAGTGTCCTTGAGCAAGGCACGGAGCCGTGACTGCTCCCTGGGCACCAAACTGAAGCTGAGGGCAGAGATTAAATTTCCATCATGAGGGATTAATGAGAGCCATAAAAAAGGTGCTTGTGTTCATTCATTAAGGCAGATATGTTGAGACATTTCCTGGCTTGCGAAACTACTGCCAATAATTCACCCAAGTGCAGTGGAGCTCGCTGCGGTGTGCTTGCAAAACGTACAAAACAACAGGAAGTTGTAGCGTCTGGCAGTTGGTGGCCATTCAAAGGTTAAAAAAAAAGGCATAGTGAACACTGAACACTGTGTAAACACACACACAGACACACAATAAGGTCTGTGGGCTGTAGTGGGAAACCCCGTCACTCCTTGAATACACACACACACTGCTCTTTGGTTTTCCAATCATATGTTTGGTCTTGTTCCACTAATTAAAACCGATCATTGCAGAGCAGAGACTGCCCGAGTGACTTTGGTGGTTCCGTTGCGGTGTTCTGGGGGGCTCTCCCGCTAAAACTACACGCAGCCGCTGTTGTTTAACACGACTTTCGGAGTTCCTGCATATCAGAGGAATGTGGAGGTGCCACATTCCTGGCTTGTTTTGGCTGATTTGACTTCCTCGCAGGCAAACGATTCAACAGCCGACAAAGTGCCGCTGAGCTGAACCAAGGGACAGTGCAGGTGCGCAGGACGCAGGCGAAACTTAAGACTCATTCAACGCTAAAACTGATTAATTATAAACGTGAGTAATGTGAGATTTTTCTGCAAGTGAAGACCTAAGCGCAGGGTGTGAAAATGTGCCACCGGCCTGTTGTTCTTTGTCCGTGGTGTAGAGAAAGTGAGGCTTTGTGTACGGAAGCGCCAGGGTTCAACTTCCAACCCGACGTGACCTCAGATCTGACTGACTCACATTTTCTAGCTTCTTTCAGGTCACACAGCACAGCAGCTGAAATCCAGGCGGGGGCACACATTTACTCTGAAACAAAGTTTAGATTTTCCCCTCACTTGGGTTTGACACATTCTGTATTTACCCTCGCTAACAACTGCTCTCTTTGCACGATTTGTGACAAATGAGCCTCAAATTTAGGATCCGCTGGAAAATGTGCCTACACCTACCAACCCCCAAACTGGAAATAGGAGGTGAGCTTCTTATCCAGACATGCACACCAGCTTATTAGGAGGTTTATTTTAAGCAATTGTCTCTCAGTGGACCTTGCATTGCAATCTGCCTTTAAATAGAGTGAGATAACAAAGTTGATATAATTGGAGGAAGATTAGTCCTCTGTAAACGGAGCGCGTCACGATATCAAGTGTGATCAAGAGCAAAGATACTTTTTGCAAGGCAAACATCTGCTAACAGGAATTAAAGCCATGGCTTCCTTTCATTATTTTGCCGGGGAAAAATAAACTTGTGTGCTATTTCAGCAAGCAGGAAACTAAAAACAATGCAAACCCAGTGACAGTTGAAGTCGGCCTGTGTCATGGTAGACAACATACTGTGATGGGAAATGTATTGTATCGCTGCTATCAGGGCATTGGACTGCCTGTTGGACTGCCTATATAAATTTCATGATGAGTTAATCAAGGTCAGGTCATAATCATGACCGTTAAGATAGTTATGTTTTACTGTGAAAGCAAAGTCAGATGTGACTAAAGTCCATCAGTTGACGCTCTCCTATTAAAAGTGATTTATGTGATTCTTTATCTCTCACTTGACAATCATTCGCACAAAATGTGGTTCCCAGTGTAAAGGTTTATCTCATCTATCCGCAATGTCTCTTCCACAGATGTCTGTGTAAAGGATGACAGCGTTCATTTAAAGAAGGTCGACTTTGGAACGCCACTGCTCCCAAACAGCTCGCAGTCAGAACCTTGCTGGGATTAATTTGACTTTTGGTTCTGATTCTGCGTTATTGAGGTCAGATGCCAATTTTAAAAGCATCGCTTCAACAGCTTCAGAGCCTCGTCAGTTTTGTCGCTCAAAAATGGGTCGGAACAAAGCAGCCAGAGGGGGGCCCCCCTGACTTTAGCCCACGCTTAGAACAATTAAATTACCTCACTACATCGTTATGCAGCGCTCGCATTACACATGCCTTGCAGCTTTTTTTGCCAAACAGAGAGGCCAAGAGTCCATTTTTATTCCATGCAGCTGGCTTAGTTTCTGTGATTGGGGATGACAGATGAACAGAAAACTCATGAGATGTGTTTTTGTTGCAGATGAAAAATTATGCAGGAACAGAATTTATCAAGGCACCAAACAATGGCTGATTTGATTACACTCTCAAACACAGGCAATATGCTTGAGGCAGACTGCAGACAAAGGAGCGCCTCTGCGCTCAGACTGCAAGGACAGCCTTCTTTGGCAAGTCATCCAATTCCTGGTTGCCTTGAAATGTCCAGTTTACTGCTTAATGCGTAAAGTGGATCCCACATTCACCACTAGTCATTACTGCATATGTGGAGCTGGAAAACCCAAGTGAGAAAAACATGAAAACAATCCATCACAAATCCAATACGCAACTTCTAAGGCAAACATCAGTAGACAAAGAAACTGATTGATAGAATGTCAACAGTTTAGCAGTTCATACTAGTGGTTGATGCGTCCACTGTGGTATATATGGTGTATATTAATGTTCATCATCACTGATTGCCCTGCCGTATCTGTACAATTATTACTCTTTTCGTCTGGTCTGTTCGGTCCAGCCATAAAGAGAGATCCCTCCTCCACCGTTGTCTGCTTTTCTTAAAACAGCTTTATGTTGGAGTCGTTCCTCCTTATCTAATGTCAGGGTCAAAGATCGGAGGCTGATGTATTGCAATACACTACAGACACTTGGAGGAAGACCTTACAGGCAAATTTGGACTTTCAGGATGAAATTAAGTAAACTGCATTTGACATTCTGCAGCGGGCCAATGGCATTGATGGCAGCAGTGTGTGTGTGAGAGGCCGAGCAGTGTAGATGTGAAACAAAAAAAGGAGTGTTTTCATTTCATTTACATTTTCAATCAGTTGTAGGCCAGGATGCAAATTTAGGTCACGTGCGTCCTCTCTAAGCCTGGCAAACAAATACACGCACACATGCACAAACACACCAGGTCTGTCACTAGAAATGATGCTACCTTGACCGCACAAGCACACACACCAAATTACTGAGATATAAATAAACGTTCATCATATGATAGTGTGAGCAGATGGCAGGCTCAACTGTGCATTTCAGGGTTACAGAAGAATTCACTCTGCCAGCTTATGAGCACCCCAGCCCTCTGTCTCTCACACTCGCACATGCAGACACACACTTCCCCCACTGTGCCTCCCCACTCAACTTCCCAAAAAAAGTTCCCTGTCTGATCAACACTGTGACATGTGCCTGCCCCTTGAACATTCTCGGTGCCTGTATTTTTGTGCTCTACTCTCTTGTGTTTTTGTTTTCTTCTGCTTTTTTTAATTCCAGCGTTTATAGCTATGTCGGATCAATTGAACACCCTTTCATGCCTCTGCCTTCTGATCATACACTGCAATGTTCTTAAGTGAATTTCCCACACCAAAGATCAATAAAGGCACATCTTGATCTTCATTACCTTAATCTTACACTCGAAGGGAGCGCACACACAAGCAAAATACACAGCGATGAAGAAGCTATTGATGACAAAACAGATCGATGGGGAGCAATTGCTAACACTATCCACCTCGAATGAATGTCAGGCATTTGAAATTGTTACGGGAACAGCAAAGCACATGTTCTGTGACGGATTAAGCATTTGTTGTGTCTTTTTCAAATGGCCTCTGGTAATCCCTAAGGATGGAAATGTGATCTCCAGAGCAGCAGGTATGGGACGGTCAATGTACTCAGTGGATCCACTATAGCTTTACTGTAGTCGCCTGGAATTGAACCACCTCATTTCTAAAGGACAGACTCCAGCTCGAGAGGGCCTGTCAAAATGTCACCATCCAATAGATTCTGCCAGTCCTAGGGATAAAGGCAGCTTAATTTTTCATGCAAAACTGAGCCACACGTCAATTTTATAGTGGTACAGTCGTCTTTAATTAAGTGAGAGAAGCTTAGACGTCATTCGTGCCCAGGGATCGTTGTTTCATAATCCACCTAAGGGTTTAAACTAAGATGATTGTTGCAGCCTCATTGTCACGTCCCAGTTGTGTTTGAATTGTTCCATTCATTTTCGATACACTCTGTGACAGCTGGAAGGATTTCATTGCAAACTCGTGCACTGCCATCACCGCAAAATACAAATGCATTCCGCTGATACAGAAGTCGGAACTAGGCTGCGTGTGCACTCGCCTCATTTAATCTATGTTTACATCTTCGCTTGCGATGGATTTGATCGCACACTGAATCCCTCCAGCGTTTCTGAAAAGACCATCGGGCCATCATCCTCGACATTTTTGTGTTGTCACTAACAGCCGCCTATACAAACATCAGAGACACTGGACATCACAGCAGCGGCAGACATTCTCCATATGCACTCCACATGGATTTGTATTTTTAAGGTGGTTTGTGTCAACAGCAGCGGTGCCTCCAGCAGAGCTTAACAAATCTAGCTTCAGATGTGAGAGGGAGAGACAGAGCTGAGGGGACATCGAGCCATAAAAACCAAAGCGTGGTGCCAGACTATCCCACAGTAGCTGCATTCAACATGACATTACACCATTGGGATTGAAGCGAGGTGTCACTGCTCCACTATTCAGGACAAAACTCATTAACCCAGATGAGACGAGGAGGAATAAAGCTGCAGTTCTGCAGGTGACATTGCAACTGGATCACTAATAATAAAAACCCCAGTACACATGTCCAAACTACATTACATGGCTTGAAATTGAAGCCATTTTGGCACAGACGCAGCTCGCCTCCAAACACAGAAAGCCTTGCTCTGGGCTCCACAAAGCCACTGGCTACATTCTTTCTTCGAAACCAGAGAATGTGAGGAGGATACGTCTGGCTCCAGTCCACACACACACACACACTCACACACAGAGAAAAAAAAGACAACACACTCACACATACCAAGACAACAAGGGTGCTGTCAGTTGAAAAGCTCAACAATGGGAATGAAGATAAATACCATCTACGACTTTTCTCTTTTCTCCCGTGATGTAGGCAGGCAGGCAAGCGCACGCGCACACACACACGCACACACACCCTCTTTCTCCCTGTCACACACACACACACACCCCTCTGCAGAATTCCACGCGGAGTTTGAAGTAAACCACAGAACAATGTGGCGGTTCGATCGACCTCCGCGTCGCCCTACCAACCGTTTTTTTCCTTTCTTTTCTTTTTTTTTTTTTTTTTTTTTTACAATGCGAGACCAAATATAAAAGCTAGTCAGCCGCTAGCCACCGTATGTATTTCAGGGCAAATGAGATACCGAGAAATCGATCCGTTTGATCTAATCAAACGTGCTAACTCGCTAACGAGACACAGACAGCCACGCCGAGCCAACCGTAAAGCCGAATGCGAGCCCTCAACGGCGGCTAAGCGAACCGAGGTAGCCGCGGTGGCTAGCGATGGAAAAAGAAGGCTAACTAGCACGCGCTAGCAGCTTAACCTAAGCCCCCCACCAGGTTTGACATTTACTTTACTCCCAACAACCGTTAGTCTAAGCCACGAAGATGCAGAAAAAAAATCCCTTACCTTTAGAGTATAGCGATTTGGGGGAATTGAGGTCGAGATCCGAGCTAAGCAGGGATATAAAATCAGAGGGCATCGCAGCGCTTCATGGAGGGGAGGGGACGCGGACACTCAGTTGCTCCTGGCCGGGCAAAAAAAAAAGCCTTCACCGTCCAGAATGTTAGCACATCGATTCCAGCCACAGCTGAAACTTCAAATAGTGAAACAACCGTTTATTACCACGTCTCACATCTGTGCGTGTCTTGTCAGAGAGGAGACACATTGGCGGCTACGTTGAGGCGGACACACACACGCTTATACACACACAAACACACCGTTCTCCGCTGGTCGACCACGCTCCAGGCCCCGCCCCTTTCTGCTGCCTAGACGCGTGCGCAGTAGGCGCATAGGGCTCTGACTTGGAGAAGCTCCAGCTAGGCCAGCAGACAGACAGACGGACAGACAGACTGACCGGGCCCGCTACGGCCCAGCGCTCAGCCTGACCTTTGACCTCCAAGTCTACTTAAGCGATTTAGTGAACTGCAAAAGCCCATTCATTTCTACAACTAATGTTGAGATTACCAGTTATATTCTGATCTCTGTGATACATTTTGTGCGGATGTTGTACTGCATGTGCATACTTGATACCTGTCTATATTAGTTGCTTGCACTGTTCCTACTTGATTATATGACTAATGTGACACTTTGACAAAACCCAAACCCAACTGAATACATCCCCCTTACCAGCGCCAATTGAGACTGCTGCCACATGAATAGTCTTAAAGAAATGCGTAATTCTGAGAGCAAGAATGAATAAATACTGTGTTTGTTATGGCTGTTTTGGCCATGTTTGACCCAGAATTGAAATTGTTTCTAATTTACAGTCACGTATTGTAGTGCAATGCCACTGCCTCGTCTAGACTCCCAGCTTTCTCTCTCAGTCCTGGCGGGAGACTTGACTTGAAGGTTGAAATGAAAATGTGCCTCAATGTGAATGGCTCACTCAGGTCGTTGAAGGCATAGAGGGAAGATCACCAGATCAAGACTCTGTCGTGACCAGGCCATTCTCCAGGCATTAACTCCTCTGAAATCCACTGGAATGTGACCATGAGGGTCACAGGCCATTTAACAAAGCCGAGATGCTTAATGTTTCAGCCACAAGTAGCATGAACTCACATGAGTGTGAAAGACTTTTGTATAGAGAAAACCAAGATGCATGAAAGACAAAACTGTATTTCAGGGCTATTCCACCAAACATTAACCTTGAAGTTTAGACATTACTCCTGGATACACTGCCTCTTCATAGTCAAGATCTGGACGCGCTGCTTCTTTTCTAACATTGTTAGGTCTTTTTTGTTGTTCAGCTCCCCAGATGAGGGACCTTGTGACCTAAGAAAACAACAACAGCTGGCTCCTTCTGTAAAAGGCCGCTCTATTCTTAGTCAAGTGGAGTTTATTGTCTGCATGAACTCCAAAGTATTTTTCGTCGTCAACAATGTCCAATGTTTGAGCTGCAGGACATTCTGCTCAGCACATGATCAGGTTGTCCACCGCAACCCAAACTGATACATACAGTTATTACACAGTCATCAGAACACTTCAAAAATTGCAGAAATGTGCAATTGCTGTAGTCAGGGGTGGAGAGGTCAAAGAGAAGGGCAGAGAGGTTGAAAAGGATTGCAAAGAGGGATGTACGTTTGTGGGGCTCCAACAAAGGCAAAGCCTTGCACAAGTCTCTCGAACATCAACATGAACGAGATAACACGCTCTTCTTGGACTGCACAAGCCAACAACAATAACTATCTCGTGGAGATATTTTTCCAAAAGGATGGGCGGACGCGCGGCGCGGTCAAACAAAATCAGGGTTAGTCGCTGAGCGAGCAAAAACACAGCGTCGTTGCCGCTTATTCATGGATATAAGAGCGACATCTGCCGGTTACTTGAAACACAACATCTGTAGAAACCAAGGGAAATAATCAAACCAGCCAAACCAGCCACCAAGAACTACTACGACTACTCTATACAATTATGCTATAAACATAAACGAGAAAAAGGAAGAGAGAAAACGGTTATGAAGGATTTAGGTAGCATATATTACTGTTTTTCCCCAAGGTGTCCACAGTTCAATTCTCTGTGGTGGTTTGAAAGCTTTTATAGGCACAAACTCGGTCTCACAATTGCATTAACAGCGGCGACATGAGGAGATATGATCTTTTACATTTATACATTCTGCATTTGTATCCCTCCACCCCACAACAGTCAGACCCTCCTGGACTTCAGTCAGTTTTCTTACAGACTCCTGCTGTCTTTGGGACATTTGGGATGCGGTTGGTGACCCGGTCCAAACCCACACCCAAAACGGCACCTTTCCTGGGAGGTGTTGACACGACAGCATCGCCCAGCTGGGCACTGCCCAAGGTGAAGGTGGGTGTAGGAGGCGGAGTCAAAGGCAGGTCATCTGATTGGATGGCGCTGCTCCAGTTGAAGGAGTGGTTGGAGTTGGGTGTGGGCTCTGGGGTTAAAGCATAACTGTGTGTGTTGTCCTCTCTACTGAAGCAAAGGCTCAGGTGTGACGGCAGGCTTGTTGAACGGCGCAGCCGATGCTCACTGGAAGACACAGAGGGTGGAGGCAAAAGTTGAGCTAATTTCTACTGTTGCTCGAAGAATGTAATTGTTAACGTGTTAGCAATATTTATATGTACCTTAAATCCTCCTCATCCTCATTCCATGCCTGTCTGTAGAGATCCCCAGCAGCACTTATCCAGTCCACCACTCTGCAGATGAGAAGACTTTTCATACACTGCCACCTAGTGGACATTATGCTAAACAATTTCGCCACCTTGATATTTGTCGGTCGATCCCTCCCTACCCCTCCTTGGCAATAGGATAAGCCGGGAGTAAACATGAGACTGCCTCACCTTTGGGAGATGGAGAAGGCTGACAGCACAGACAGAGGACAGGGGTAACGAAAGAACTCCGTCACCTGGGACAGCAGACTAACTCCAGCGTGTGCCTCTTTGCATTCTTCACAAAACACTGTGGGAAAATAGGGAGCACATGGTCACAGTCCTGCTTGCCCCTATTGCGGGTTTGGAGACACAATCAAAGACCACTGTCGGTAAGCATTAGTAGGTGCCACGTTGAGGTGGATGAAGATTGTTTCTTACCCGTCTGGATGCAGACTGGGAGCTTATAGACGAACTGTGGGCACAGCCACCAGTGTTTACTCTGTTCCACTGTCACTCCATTCTGCCGCTCCTCACTGCTGCTGGCGTCTGCAGTTTCTGAATGCTTCTGCGCCACCTCACAACAAGCCAGCCTGAACTCGTCCAACTCAAAACTGCACTGTGGACCTCCAGGCTTGATCAGATCTGCCATAAATCATTGAGAAAAGACCGTTGTTAGAATTGTGTGTACTGGATTACATACATAAGCAGCTCATCTGTACAGCAGCTCATCAAATTTGAATATGAAAAGCTGCAGGGAGAAATCGGTCTTACTGTTCTCGTGCAAGAAGCGGAGAGCATCTGTGTAGCCACTCTGGCAAATTTGCGCCATCTCCTGGAAAATTCAGGTCGTAGAGGGCAAGCCAACACACAAACAGTGGTCAGTCCAGTCATTTAACTGCTGACCACAAGGAGGCAATAATAATGCTGAGCAATTCATGGATTTTGGCTGAACTCTGTGTTAAACTCACCTCAGGATTTGGCGGGAAGAAGGTGTTGGCAACCCGAGTGACGTTCTCCATGTTGAATTGGATGCTGACGTTGTTAAAGCGCACTTCATGGAAGTTCAGCGAGGCAGGGCGGGGGCAGATGTCACTCTCGCCAGCGAATGCGCAAAGTGTAATTGTGTTTTTCTGGTAGCAGTTAGGCAGATTATCACTGATGGCTCCGTCCACGTAGCGCTGTATGGAAGGGGACGCATCGAGTCAGTGGATCCTGAAATCCTGAAAAAAAGTCTTTAGCAGCAACACAATCGAGAAACAGAGACACAAGGGCGCAGATCTGACCTCTAATCTTTGCAATTTCCAATCTCCAAAGTGACAGCAGAGTTATCTAGTGAGGGGTTAGGGTTAGAAGGACTTGTAAACATCACTTCATCTCCTCAGGCCTCCACTAACATGTGTGGGCAGCGCCCAAGCTCACATAACTGGCAGACCTGCAGGACCGCCCAATACTTATGCAAACACATGTGGAGCATTTTTGGCAAAAATGTCTAATCTTGCCTTGGGAGTCAACAATAACCGTCTCTAGTGCATAGCATTTTGGGAGATGGCTATTTTCTGGCATTTTCAATAAACTCCTCTAAAGTCACACAATCAAGGGTCACAAGTCAGAGCCAACAATGGAGGCACCCAATATAGTGTCCTGCTCAAAAATCTACTTATGCTGTTTGATGTGACACATTTTAGATCAAATAGAGTGCAAAAGAGAGAGAGAGTTGAAGGAGGAGGAAATCACTGTATGTACACTATCCTCTGTTATACTAGCCTGAATACTATGAACATTGCTGACATAATAACACCATAGATCTAAGGACTAGTAGGCCAGTGTGGAGTCCATCAGGGACGCCACAGGGTTCAGCAAACAATCTGATCTGTGGCGTGTCCTCTGTGACGCCGAATACTTTGCTGTGGTCTACTCACCACGCCACGGTACATGGGAGGGAAGACGCCGCAGTAGAGGGGGATGAAGCAGCTGCAGACAAGCACCTGGAAGCACGAGGAAGATAGATCATAGATAGATAGATCACTGAACACCCAACGGTCCTCAACAACAGACATGACCACCGTTTGCCCAAGAGCATAAACCATCCAAATGATTATTAACAACAGTGTCTGGGTGGTATAGCTGGAGGATAATTTACAAGATCCTTCCCATACGTTAAACAGACCTCAATGAGTTCGTCTCTGCTGGAAAACTCGGAGACCAGAACATTTTTTCCATCAGACACTCGCGTGAGTGACACACACAGCTTTCCGGAAGCTCGAATGTGGGCGTCTTCGGCCAGGTTCCCTATCAGAGAGTCCTGCACTATCTGCAGCATGTTGCAGGTTGGGTGCAGCGGCCCCAGTTTATGCTTCCTGGCCTCTTTAGCCATAGACATCAGCACAGAACAGCATTTGTCTGCAAAAAGTATGGGAACATTTGCTTACAATGACACTTTAGCAATCGTACTCCTCCATTTGCTTTAACAGAAGCATAAGTTAAGAAAAGGTTCTTCCCCATCAGCTCAGTTGTGACAGGTGCTTCACAACAACAGCATTCTCAAACTTTGTTTATCTCACAAGGTACGTGAACTAATATTGGTCATGTGTGTCATCATTAGGTGTGTTCAAAGGAGCTCATAATCAGCCAATCAAGAATCAGCTGATTTTAATCAAATGTGCAAACCAATGCGGAACATTTGTACTGTACTAAGACCTCAGCTCAGGGAACTCTGAGATTTTGCTGGATCCTGCGCTGTATTTGCGTATTTGCCGTGGACAGCAGACTGCCACTCACCCAGAGGGAATCCTGTGGTTAGAACAACGGCCATCAGGGCGCCAGCAGACGCCCCACAAACCTGGGTGGCCTCGTTCAGGAGGCGAGGGAAACGTTCGAGAATACAAGCAGCGGCGCCGACGTAATAAATACCCATGAAACCGCATCCCGCAAAGGAGACGCTCCACTCTTTGTCCAGGTCAAACATGTTGGAGGACACGAGCTCCACAGAAAGCAGCACGGGAGCTCAAACATCTAAGCCTCCAATCCTACCTGCCACCTGCACACACACACACCTGCACACAGTGTCGACGTTGACAGGGAAAGATATTGATATGTTATTATGTACCAATTGGTTGAGGAGTGATCACATGACTCAGACAGCATCAAATATCTATATATGGAACTTTGAACGTTGGAGAATATGGATAGAGATAGAGATAGAGATACGATAGATAATATGATGTCTCAATGCCGATTCTGAAGACTTTGGCCCCTGAGTCATTTACAACCATAGTGACCATAATCGCAATACAAATTTGGATGCAATTGTCAATTTGGTACTTTTTATTTTGTGTTTCATCAGTTTTTTTAAATTGATTTAGTTAAGCTACATTTATAGAAAGCGTTGCAGTAAAATGTATGGTTACTCCGAGACGCTTGCGAATTGGTCAGGATTTTTATTTTTATTTTTTTAACATGCAGCCAGACATTGCCATTCGCACAAAGTAAATTCCTAACAAATAATCATATAAAAGATAAAAGCAAAGCTTTCTTGTCTTTATATGATCTTTGAATTGTTAACGCATGAACAGAACGCCACTGAAAAAGAACTTGGACTGATGGCAGAACTTCGCTTTATGAATACGAAATTTTCAATTGATAGCGGAAGTGGTCAGTCACTTCTAAGTGGGGGGTTCTGTGTGACGTCATAATGATAGACCAATCAATACCAAGAGGGCTGGAACACCCCCCCCCCCACACACACACACACACTAATGTAATTTCCCATGGACGCTAATACGCTAACACAAGAGAGGAGATGCTGACATGTATAGAGCGTCCTCTGGTGGTCAATAGAGAGAGGTGCATGGCCTGCCACGCCAACGCCCCGCCCATCGCACTCAGTTACGGTATGCTGTGTACCCGAGTAACGCCGCCGCAAACGTACTGGAAAGTTTAGAGAGTTTGCGCTCAGAGATGAAAATCCCCGTGGTGGACTTCAGCGTGTTCAGTCTAGCAGAGGAAAATGTCGCTGACGAGCAGCTGGACGCGCTCGGCCAAGAGATAAAAAACGCTTTCATAGATGTGGGCTTTGTTTACCTAAGGAACACCGGGATCACTCAGGAAGAGGTGATGAAAGATAACTAACCAAGTGGAAACTCGCATATTTGTAGCTGAATGCACGTACGTATGGTTTGCGTTAAGGTGGACCGTCTCATGGACATCTCCAAGAAATTCTTCTTGCAGCCTGAGGAGGTGAAAGCGCCTTTCAGGAGGGGAAACTTTACACACAATTACAACCACGGCTGGGTCCCATGCGAGCAGGAGAGGTGCCTGATCAGATGAGTACACGGCAGAATTATTCACACTTTTGATGATGATGTCGCGTATTCACCGTTCCAGGCTAAATCCACGTCGACCCGGAGACCTGAAAGAGGCGTTCAATGTCGTTTCACCCGATGCTGACGTGGTAATTATTCACCCAGCAATACTCACTAACTTATCTAAGGTTAACCGCCTTGGTCACCCAAAGACACGACAGCTCTCTGTTGTCTTCTATTCTAGAGGTGGCCATCCACGGATGCTGTTTCTGGGTTTCAGGAGATCCAGACCTCCTTCTTCCGGCGCTGCAAGGAGCTCAGCCTGAGGGTGCTCAGGGTAATGGCCCTCAGTCTGGGGATGAATCCACAGGTCTTCCTCAGCGCTCATAGTTTGATTGGAAGTAAGTGTGGATCAGAACATCTAGAGTAAAATGCTTCCAAGTCCCCCACAATGACCATAACTGTCTTGAATCACCAGTTCTATCTCGAGTGTTGATGTGATTTCATGGGTAGGTGAGGTGAATGGCACCACCCTGCGAGCCCTCCTCTACCCTCCTGTAGACAGAGAGAGGATGAAGGAGAAACAGCTGCGCTGTGGAGAGCACACAGACTATGGCAGCATCACTCTGCTGTTCCAGGGAGCTCATGAAGGCCTGCAGGCAAGACAAGCATCCGATGTACTGCCTATGTACTGTCCTGCAAACTAACTTGGTGTCGTCCCGTCCTCTGCGAAATAAGCACCGCAGGCAGGAACGTCTGACCTTGCGTGCGTCCTCCTCAGGTCCTCAGTCGTGCCGGTGATTATATCGATGCGCCCTGCCTTCCTGGGACCGTCCTGATCAACATAGCCGACTTCATGCAGCGCTGGACCAGTGATCAGTTTGTATCCGCGGTGAGCTCTGACATGGTTTTTTTCTATTTCTTTTCTTTTTTTTATAGTCAAGTTGCTATTATGCAAACAAAGAGTTTCTCACAAATGGGAATGCTGTTTCTAAAGCTGTGTCAGAGAAATGCTGATCGCAACGTTCTTTTCATCAGTTGCACAGAGTGCTCCTGCCCCCTGATGGAGACAGGAACCCACGCCAGTGTCTGGTTTTCTTCGTCCAGCCTGATGATGATGCCCTGATAACCTGCTGTGATGGTTCAAACAAATACCCTCCAGTCACAGCAGGGGCCTACCTCAAAATGCGCCTTGACAACGCCTTCAACTTAAACTGACAGTTTTGTTTTCCTCCGGGGTCGATAAAGCGCTTGTAGTTATGTTTCTGGTTTGTATGAACTGAGGACCTGAAGCAATCTATGTCTAAATCTATGTCTAAATCTAAGTCTGCAATCTACAAATCCCCAGTACTTGTTTATTTGTGTAGTGAAAGATTATGGTAGTGATTTCCTCACAATAAGCAAGATGCACAATAAGAAGCTTCTCTTCTTCTTCCTTCTTTTCCTTCCTAACTGCTTACACCGGAATGCAGCACCTTCGTTTCACCACTCAGTTCAATTGCTGTAATGACAATAAAAGATTCCTGATTCCTAATTCCTGGAGGTATGACTTCTCTGTAGATGTTTGTTAAAAAATGTAATGGTGTTGTCTGTGTTGCCCATTGTATCAAATTATGCCCATAGGCCTACTTAGCATGTGCCCCTTATCTGGACTAACATTTCCATAGACAAGAGAGAACTGTCTGAAAACTATGAAAAGAATTCACTGTGTGCAGCAGTAGGCAAAAAGCAGGCAATGAGGAATGGACAAATACAAAAGGATAAGGAGCAATGTTATTTACTCAATGACTTTCCAAGTATTGTCACTGACTTTTCATCTTTCTTAACTGTTGACTGTTCATGTAATCTTTTTTGATTACAGCACAGTACTACATTCTAATGTCTGATCCGTTGTGATCGTGAACTGCCCGCAGGTTAGCGTCATATCCCCCTAATTTGGCAGTGAGATTGCCACAGTGTTACGGATTGTCTCTGTTTAAAATGTGTGAGTAAATAAAACTGCTTGGACTTGTGTTATTTGCGCAAATCTAGTGGCGGTTTATTTCATGGACTTGCGGTTTTGCCAGTGAAGCAGTCTGGTTAACCTTAGTGTTGACCCACCTAAACCCCCCACAGCTCCACACAAAAATGCTAAAAATGTGAAATGTACAAATTGGAATATAACTGTGGCTTTTACAAAGCTGTGTTGGAGAAAAACAGACAAGGTGAGGAAAAAAGTGGACACAAGTGTAAAGTGAACGGATTTCTTTAGAATCAATTTCTTGCCTCAGGAAAAGAAAGAAATTCCAAAGACATCTGTCCACAGAAGTTACGTAAAGGTGCATTCAAAGATGGAGCAGATAAAGACCAAACCCCATGACAGTGGCAAATAAGTCCAAACGTCTGGTGCAAAGCGGGATTCTGTCAAAGCTGCGCTGCTGGTAAAGGGTGAATGTTTGTCTAACATTATTAATCAAAATCCACTGCGCAGGAACAGGAAAGTTTTTAGAGGTTATGCGTGGAAATAAAAATCCCGGTAATGGACTTCAGCGTGTTCAGCCTGAGTGGAAAATGTCACTGACAGCAGCTGGGCACGCACAGCCAAGTGACGCAAAATGCCATCATAGATGTGTGGTTTGTTTACCTGAGGGACCCGGGAATCACTGAGGAGGTTGGTGGGGCAGCTCAAACAGGGACATTTACATTGTTGAAGGTACTGTAGTTTTAGTGGCGTGACTACCGGTATGTGTGTGTGCTTGTGTGTGTGTGTAAAGGTGGACCATGTCATGGACCCTGGTAACATCTAGAAAATTTGTGTCTGTCAAATCAGTTCCTTTCTACAAATGGCTATCCACAGATGCAGTTGCCAGGTTTTACGGGATCCAGACCTCTTTCCTCCTAAGCTGCAAGGAGCTCAGCCTCAGGGTGCTGAGGGTGATGGCCCTCAGTCAGGCGATGGACATTTTCTTGGATGCACATAATTAAATTGGTGGTGCGTTTCAGCCAGGATATCCAGTGTCAAACCCCATGAGACTGTTCTTTTGGTAGGTAGATACTTAATTGATATGGCGCCACTGATCCAGGAAAGTAAAGAAAAGTTGCATTAGCAGTGGAGAATTGCTCCTGCCGTGACCCGGATTCGAACCGGGGTTGCTGCGGCCACAACGCAGAGTACTAACCACTATACGATCACTGCACACAATGTCTTGGGTTCAGTCATGTAATGTTGAATGTGGTTTACATGGTGTCATGCCGGTATTAGGTGGCGTTCCTCCGTGTGAGGTGTTACTGTGCTGCGTCCTCATTAGCAGGAATGAGTACCACTGTAACACTGGGTGAGATGACGTGTTTGGCTGCTGTATCAATGCAAAGTTTGGAAAGTGGAAAGTCATGTTTCACTTAGACACCACAGTGTTAACCAGAACTATGAAGCTGAACTGAGGCTGTTCTAGGTTTGATTTATCTTTTTTTTTGTTGCTACAATGAATATCGTTACTACTTTTGAAAATTAACCAGTTAGCTACCACTATAAACCTTTTATGGTCATGAACTTTGGGTCATGACCGAAAGGACAAGAACTCAGGTTCAGGCGGCCGAAATGAGTTTCCTCTGCAGGGTGGCGGGACGCACTCTACAAGATAGGGTGAGGAGTTCTGCCACCCGGGAGGAGCTCAAAGTAGAGCCGCTTCTCCTCCACATCGAGAGGAGTCAGCTTAGGTGGTTCGGGCATCTAAACCGGATTCCTTCCGGACGCCTTCACAGGGAGGTATTCCGGGCATATCCAACCAGGAAGACGCCGCGAGGAAGACCCAGGACGCGCTGGAGGGACTATGTCTCCCAGCTGGCCTGGGAACGCCTCGGGGTCCTCCCAGAGGAGCTAGAGGAGGTGTCTGGGGAGAGGGAAGTCTGGGCTTCCCTTCCAAGACTGCTGCCCCCGCAACCCGGCCCCGGATAAGCGGCAGAAAATGGATGGATGGATGGATACAAACCTTTTACCGTCTTTTGTCCCATACTCTGCATACACTGTTTCCCTCTCAGCCAAGGGAGAAGACGTGCTGCGCCACGTGCTGCTACCAAGTGAGGTCACAGCAAAATCACTCCAAATGATGAGCAAAGACAGAGTTATGATTAGTATTTATTGATCAGAGAGACAGTGTGACGCCCACCACCATGCTGTTTAATCTTCTGTCTTCTGTTGAGGTTTGGGGGGTGGAGGAGGATGCAGGGTTACATTAGCTATTGGTGAATTGCATAGCTGTGTTTGGACCAGCTGGGATGGCAGATGTCGAGACCACGGCGCCTCTGCCCCCCCTCACACAGACAGACAGATATCAAACAACATTCTAAGCCGAAGAAACCGGATCTGATAGTGGGCCCGCTTGGGACTGGACGTCTAGTTCCTGCAGTACAGCAGGTTGATGCGGTTGATGTCGTTCTGGCTCATCTGCTTGGCAGTGCCA
>OMPJ01002134.1:13444-52642 GCA_900312935.1 Carapus acus
TCCACCCCCGAACCCTCCAGAGTAACATCCCTTCTGCGTGCTCTGGGCAAAGCGTTAAGAACCATCTGACTGCATCCCTAACATGAAGCCATCATGACACGTTCAGCTGGAGACACAGCCGCTGCGTGTGTGTGAGCATGTGTGTTTGAGTGTGTGTGTGTCTACGCACAGCTAAAAATACTTCCTCAGACACACAGAAGCATACAGACGGCAGCATGCTCTGGACCAACGGATAGTAAAACCTGCCCAGTTTGTGTGCATGTGTGTGTGTGTGTGTGTGTGTGTGTGCGTGAGGTCGCTTTGCATGACAGACAGGGCGAGCAGCTTCATTTGTGATGCATGACATGCACTCTTGGTGCCTGTGCTCATCCAACCTCTTGGACATGTTCATTTCCTCCAACACTCTAAACCTACAATATAATAAGCGGAGGAGGAGCAACACGTCTGTGGCACATAAATCACCCAGCAAGCCTCCCTGAAGGAAGGTTACGCATTTCTAATTGGGTTCTTTTCATTGTTCTTTTTTTTTTTTACAGGATTTTACCCCGCTCAGTCTGTGATTTATCGTACATCAACAAGCTCTTGAGTTTTGAGCCTTGTTGATTCATGGGGGACCCGACAGCTCCCGACACCCTTCTATAAATATTCATCATAAATATGAGTCTCAAGTCATGAAGGGGGGAATAATCACAGAGATGTAACCAGGTGAATGTTAACCCACTAAACAAGTCCAACGCACACACATAGGAATTTCCCTCAGGAGTGAGCGTGCAAGCCATAGAACAAAGGAAGACGTTTGCCAGGGTCATGCCAGCGGCGCAGTCTCAAAATGCAACCCTGGCATCTAAAGGCTTTATTGGGACAATGAGATCTGATGCACTGATAGCCATTCTCCTTATCTCCACACATCAAGTATTGTGGCGTTGCCACTCCCACTTTGCAACAAAGCTTCACGAAACGCATTAACATTAAACATAATGTAACCCCTTGCATGGTCACAGGCCACATAACCTGAGGTCGGACTGACAGCAGCAAAGTAACTACTCAGCAGGATGACATTTTCATTGTGCGGGTTTAAATGTCTCCCTTCTGTTTGAACTGAGAGCGTTTGTACTCTGATTGGTTTTAATCTTTGTGAACAATTTGCTCTGCGCCAACTTGACAGGTCACATATTTGTATGCATCACAACAGCTTGCCAGTCTTTGCGAAGACAGACTGCGTTTATTCCCGAATCAAACCTGTACCAGCATGTTTTGGGTTGCTTCAAAAGGTTTAGAAATAATCGACAATTAAGTGGATTGGCATAAACTGTCATTATGATGAAACAATAATTCCTTTAATCCTGTGTTTCGTTATGCAGAAATTTGCCTTTCATATCCTCACCGTGAAAATCAACACAGTCCACATGTAGAGGAGCTAAACAAATGAGTCTGTACATGCAGCACAAAAGGCTTATTCATGCCTGCGAGATCCAGGCAGCCATCCTTGAAATGCCTTTAATTCAAAATATATCACAGCCTTTAATGGTAGTTGTTGGTTCCCCCTCTTAAATTTGTACAGACTTTTCGAATGCTCAAAAAAATGGTTACTATTCAAGGTGTGTGGGAAGGCAACAGCTCAGACACACGGATAAGCCTTTCATTGCGGGCTTTTGTTTACCTCATGAGGACTTTTCAAAGAAAATCATTCATTATTCAACCGACATTTGCAGAAGACAGACGCTAAGCTGTGATCGGGTTTGGGGAAGCTCTTTGTGTAAACGTTAAATAAACTCGACCTTTGCTCCGGGCGATACCTTGCAAATGGAACACAGCCATCTTCACAGTCAAAGTCAATGTCCATAAAGACCCATCCTCTTATGAAATTATGACATCCTTCTCCTCTTTGTGGACATTCTGCAAAACACTTAGCCGTGTTCTTTACTATATTCATATAATTACTCCTCTTTCAGAGGTCAAACATCCCTCTATCCAAAGACATACACTCGCAGACAGCAATTGCCTCTTACACATAACCATGAAATATTGTCAGAATCCAAACCGTCCGTTCTCACATTTGGTCCTGCTAAACTGTCCTGCCAGCTGTAATTGTTGTAATTATTTATTTTATTTGGTGATAATTGCTCTGTGACATAATGAGGCATTTCAAATCACACAGGCAATTTGTTATGCTTTACCAGCAAAAGTGCAAATAATTAACAGTCGAAGAGTGAGGTTTTCATGATTGGTTTCATCAGATGTCGCTAGACGGTGTTGTTTTTGGCCAAACGAGTCGCTGTTGGTGAATATTCTGAGCAGCGAGCCAAATGAAGATAAATCGTGATTCTTGGAGACATTGTAGACGTTTCTTTTTCGTCCTCCCTTCGCACAGTGGGGATTGGCAGTCTTACGTGTCTGCTTGTATTTAGCTCACGTTGTATTAAATTCGGGGGGCTCAACAAGCAACGTGAATCAATTATCCCCGGATAAAAAGTCAACGGGGAAGAGCGAACGCCAAAACACATTGCGGCGGATTAATCTGTGAGGTAAGAAGTTGTCGTCTGCGATGTCGCCGGGTTTCCGCTTGATGGATTCTGGTAGCTGAAAGGTGTGAAAAGCAGTAGGGGATGTCAAGATCCCTTGACACTCATTCACCAATGATCAATTTCCCCTGCTCTATCTGCCCGTATGCCTTCACACATCAGCATCAATCCGCCACAAGTAAATACAGTGAGTAGCTTAATGCATTTTCGTCTCGGGACACTCTGCAGACCAAGACGGCTTCTGCAGGGTAGGTGGAAAAATATTCCACTGAATGGCTGAGTGGACTTTGTTGAATATTAAGGGAACCTTTTACCTTCCATGTAAAGGGTTTGGACCTATTTCTAAGCATGGGCGACCTTTGCAGCCAAAGCCACGAGGTGCGGATGAGTGAAATGATGAAAAGCGGCAGGACACTAAAGTAAAGACGCAGGCAGCAGCTAGCATGAATCCAGCGCCAAGGCTGTCAAGTCAGCATGAGGAGGGGTAATTAGAATCCTCCTTACGTGTGGCCTCCATTCAAACTGCAATCAGGAGTTTGGCACGGGGAGCTCTCCGAAAATCTCTTCAATTACCTCGGCCCCTCCATGAGTCGACGCCACAACACGGCACGGAGGACAGCTTGTTTATGCCTCATCAAGGCCCTGGTCTATGTCTCCAGCTCCGAATGCACTGGCAATGCGGTGACAACAAGGACAAACAGCACACCATTCAGCTGAGCGTAAGGCTCGCACTCTGCATCTGAAGCATTCTTCTGCATTCTGTCTCACGGGGCTTCAGCCAGGCAATAGGAACTCACCTGAGAGACGTGGAACAGCTCTAAAATAGCTTTAAAAAAAGGGTTTGGCTCCCTACCAAACTATCACGACAAGAAATGTGCCTAACAGAGTAAATACAAGATTATTACAGCCGATATGTGATATATGAATTTAAATAGTTGACTAGGGCCTGCACAGTGTACAATGTTATCATCACTGTTGCACATTTTACACGCGCAATTTGCTGCACTAGAGGAACTCTATGGTCCTATACAATTGACACCACCGAGAGGTTGTGTGGAAACTATTTCACCCTTTGAAAACCTGTGCTTTTTCAATATCACTTTTTGTGCTTCTTATTACTTTCCAATTTCCTGTTTTGCAAATCACTCAACTATCATGCAAGCTAAAAAATGTTAGCCAGGAAAGAGGAAGGGTTGCCATTTAGGTCCACAGTTTCTCACATTAGGTGCCTGCTTCGAACACGACTTCCAGGAAGCAGACAGACAGTGAGTACTCCAGTGAGGGGAATAAAGCCAGAAAGGTGTGGAGAAGTGTTTGGGCAAGCAAAGATTTATGTCCTGATTTTTGCTTATCTCGCTAGAACTGAAGAGCCTGTGTGGATAGTGTTGAGTTTATTTGGTTGAATATTCCAACACAGATCTGCTTCTGTCCACTGTCGATAGCCCAACATTCCCTAATCATTGATGATTCATAATAACGCAGAGGTGTAAACATGCCACCTAGAATGTTATTGTCGGTTCCTCCACCTTCGAGGGAGAAAAGTTGGAAATACAGCCAACACATGTTGACAGCAAACATTTCTCTCCTTCATACTGTGGCACAAGAAGCTCCGTTTCCATCTCCTTTCCCTGCCTGTCTATCATTATTTATGACACATGAAGTGCACTTACAGATTCAACGATGATCACATCCAACTGTGCGAGCCTTGAGAGATAAATAAGGGCTTGCCTCTCAGTGACATGCAGCATCACTTACTGTCAGTCTCCAGGATAAAATTTGCTAGGTTTAGTTTAGTTTAGTTTAGGTTTTTTTCCCCAATTGGCAGGTCCTAAACTAAACAGGTGACCTAAACTGGCAATGAAGGCCTTGGCTATCACACCTGAGGGTTTCTTGTTTTGGGTTTTGGGTTTATTTTGTTTTTAATTTACTTGATGTGTGTCCGAAGAAGACAGCCTCTTTCCTTTTGTTTGACCCATCCCGATTGCTTCACAAGAAGCGGGTTGCCAGTTAAAGTAGCTGGGGGGCTAGAGGTATGGGTAAGGTGGGGACAGAGGGGCTCCACTGTAAAAGAGGCTTTGAACCAAACCAGCAACCCTCTAATCTACCCTACCGTATGAGTGAGTATCAATCGGATAACGATGAGACTGTCAATTTGTTTTTTTTCTCTGTCAATTCATGCCAAATTACAGGATATCTAATCACAGTTTTTGCATAAAATCATATCAAAGCTGCCCTGGTGCGACAGGGACGAATGTGTGGGATTAGCAAATATCACGGCAGAAAAGTCAATGGGGAAAAGACTCCTGCACCCCTGCCTGAACCTGGATGATAGAGTTCAATCCGATTTAGATTCTGGGCATTGTCTTTTCTTAATAAGACCAACCTAGCAGTAGGCTACAGACAGGCCGCCAGACAGTCCTAATGCCATAACATCACACAATTTGATTAATCTCCACCAGCTCATAAGCTAGTGTCCTGACCGCAGAGCACAGCAGTTTTCGCCTGTCCACCAGCACAGCGGCCGCCGGATAAGCCAGAATGAAGGGCATGCTAACAAATACCGCACGTCCAGCTCTCAACATCCTGACCTTGACTGGAAAAGCAGCCTGACAGACGGTCCCTATATCTTTTCACACTGCTGGAGCAGTCCCCAGTCCAATTACAGGTGCTGGGTACATCCTCTCGTTAACTTTCAGCTCCAAGTGTACATTCAGGCGACACCAAAGGATGAAGAAGTTGCCTGAGTTTAAATTGACAGTGCTACCTTTTTTCGCCGTCACAGCCAACCCTGTTCCTGTGAAGCTGTCACCATCTGCGAGGAGGACCCACACATCTTATTTTGCTGCTCCCTCACACAGTTGGCACAGTGCGACAAGACTTTGTAGTAGGCCTGAGGTTTGTTAGGAAATCTTGTAAGAGTACAGCGCCGATGACACAGGGTTGTGGCATTTAAATGAGGAGAGGCACCCTGACCTTGACTTGCTCTGTGTGCCAACTAAGGTAGAGGAAACAATGTTGACAAAAAGGGCCACTGTTTGGAGGGGGGATCATGACCTTCGAGTGCACACTCTGTGAGAAAATAAAGTTAGTTCAAATGCTAGTGTCTGGTCACCTTTTATCCTACGAAAAGCCCAAAATGCAACCACAACGGGTCGTCTGTGTAGTTAAAACCGTTCCTGGAACGAAAACTTCATTGTCTGGAGTTGAGCATTAGAGCCACAGCCATCACTGCAACATCTACAAAGATGACACAGAGCACTGTTTTGGGTATATTTCAGTCACGTTGGTAATAAAATGTGGAATCTGCATTAAAATCAAAATGTGCCTCTCTGTGCAAATGAGTACATTTGCATAACATCTCTCCCCTAATTCATCCAAAAATCTCAAAGGAATCGTGGCTGTGGCAAGCCTATCTTTAGACGATCCTCGCTGCAGATTAATGGGTTTTCTGTGGACCCAGCAGTCTGGACATTGAAAAGCATGACATATTGACAGGGGGACTAATGCTTTTGGTTGGGTCTTTTCACACAATTTATTGACATTTCACCAGTGGAACATTGGCGCATTTCGCCTCTTAAAAAGGCATATGAAACTTTTCCATAGACATGTAGGGGATTGTTCTCAAAACTAAAAATTTCCAACAATAACGTTGTTGTTTTTCAAGTGTTTGTCAGAGTTGCAGAGCACATCTGGGTTCAGAGAGGCTGCAAATGTGCCTGTTTTGCACATCAGTGAGCAATGCACGCGCCTGTGTGCGAGGCGAAGCTGAATTAATAATTACCGAGGTAGCCAGAGTAAATGGTAACAAAATCAACAATAAGAGTTTGCAACAGCAAAGAGAAGCACCTTGCGCTCCTCCTGAAACAGGTCAGTGACACGCCCAGGATAACAGCTGCATCCCATCCAAACCAGTCGGAGTGACTAATGAGCCACTGACCCATAAATGGCCCCTCAGAGATGACAGCTACCAATATTGAACACTAACAAGAGTAAATAAAGCGGATGTGTCCCAAAGGTCAACACTGCACGTGCCAGAGGTCAATACGAAGACTCCATTAGGGACTATTTAAGGTCAACAGTCACACAGAACATTTAGCCATTTGGTGAAATTACTCAGCATAACGCGACCTGAATATTCGAAGGCTGAAACAAGGAGACAGCAGAGGGCGAGACCATGATGCGAGTGCAGCCGACAGCGAGAGGAGTCCTCGGCACGCAGACGGAGGCTCTGAAATGCACCGGGTGTTAATTGGAAACACAGCGCAGCTCCCTCTTCACTGAGGCGTATCATTGGAAAGGAAATACGGAGGAGCGGCAAAATATAGAGAGACATTCATAAGGATAAAGGCACATAACTCGGTGTGATATGAGCAATGCTGAAAACGCATCGAGCTGAACAACCGCAGCTTTAACTCAGACAAATAGCCTTGTGTTTGAAAGAGCGGCCTGAGCCGTGATGCACAACCTCTAATGTTTGGGTGTTTTATCGGCTCCTGGTTTTGTGAATCTTATCTCACAGCTCAAATTGGAGGTTGAGCAGAGTCGGAAAACTTTGAGGCGACTAGTAAACAGGGTAGGGCATGGCTCAGGATGTACAGCGATTACTGAGAGTGGAGAGTTGCCGCTTCGAGTTGTTAGGGGGATTTTCAAGTGATGCAAAAGTGTCCATGAGCAAGGCATTGAAACCCATACTAATTTGGACGATGGGCAAAGAGGCAATATCAGTAGGAATCAATGAAGCTACCACAAAAGACAAAGAAAATAAGAGACAAAAACTGTTCCTTCAAGCAATTGATACTGAGAAGATGGCTTTCAGCTGATGGATTGCTGGAATGATTGTTTGGGGGGAGCACAACACGTATGATTGGGACACAGAGGTGTGTGTGTGTGTGTGTGTGTGGGTGTGTGTGTGTGTGTGTGTCAAGAGGAGCACCCAACACAGTTCTGGTGCCCCCTTGACTGCCCTCCAACAGCCTACCCCCCTGGTCCCTGACCTCCATTTCCCTGTTGGTCAGTCCACAGCAAATCCGAAAAGCCTCCCAGCATCTCCATGGCGACGGGCCTCAGTTGAGCAGATGGCCTCAGTGTGCCGCGCGGCAATTAAAGAGGGAGCAACCAGTGGGGAAAAGAAAGTGGGTCAGGATCAGGGGGAGCAGGGCAAACGAGAAGCTGCTTCTGCCTCGGGCCGCTCCATGGATGTATGCTTGTGTATTGGTACATTCACTTACACACACGTACACACATGCATGCGCTCATGCATCGGTGCGCTCCTTCTTCAGTGTTCCCAGCGTAAACAGCGATCCCAGTCATGCGAATCTGAGCTCGGTATGAATGGAGGGAATGAGAGGGCAAGGGCAATGGAGGAAGAGTCCGCCTGATGGGGTCAGGCCGAAGAAACCTCCATCGGCATTACGCAAGCAAATCCCACTGCGCAATCAATGGGATTAACCCCTCGCCGGGCTGCTCTCATAAGGACGGGGGCCACATCATCACCATCGATTCTTCTGAAAAACCATTAAACCACAGCTATTAACCTAGAAATTCGATATTTGTGTGTGTCCATCAGTTTCTCACTGTTGAGATAGGACAAGATGAAGAGTGAATGACCAGTTTGATGCAAACTTTAAAAAAAATCGTCTAATTTCATAGTGCTGAGAAAAACATGCCTGTATATATTTGAGAAACTGGACACGGTCTCAATGACGTGCCCTGATAATAATTATGGGTTGCTGAGTCTTGCTCATGGCCATTACAACATTGGTCTGAGAGGAGTGTGGAACCAACAGCAACCTTCTCTGTTTCTTCCTCCACACCCTCCTGAGTCAGGCTGCCCGTCACCTCAGCCATATGTGCCAATGATGAGTTGTTTGTCTGCTTTGCATCAAGTGACGTCTTCATAGGTCAATTATAATCAGATGATCGTAGCATCCTTAATATGATCGCGATCACTCCTAAATTTTTGTTAGGCTGAAACAGAATGATTCCAAAGCTTTTCCTCTTAAATGGCACGACAAAACAAACCCATTACGTAATTTCACAAAGGTTGAGTTCCCCCTGTCATCTGAATCACATCAGAGATCTGACATTTCAACTCAGACCTCCAAAAGCATCTTGAAACACTCATTAGTCAAAAATAAGATGCTAAGTTTGCTTAATTGATTCTTTCAATGATTTGATCTCTGGCCTGTCACAGGGCCTCTCATTTCATGTTTTATACAACAATTAGGCAAATGGCAACATATTTGGTTGACGGCAGCTTTAATAGGGAATATGAAGTGAATTTGGGGTTGCGCCGGCTTCCCGCAAAGGAACTGAAAAGGAGCCTAATGAGCTGGAAAAAATTGAATAAGCTCTTATTTGAACGGCTCTTTTCTTCTAGTTAGCAGTCCCAGTGTGTCAGAGAGGAGTCAACGCCAAGAACACTGTTTTAGGGCAAAACGGGCTCACCCTTGGAGCGCTGCCTCACCCGGGAACAGCACGACCCATGGCAAAATCCCACTCCTGCGGAGTCGACGCACAAATCTCCATTTCCACGTTACATATACGGCGGTATTAAATCTGGCGGAGGCTGTTTCCATGAGTTGGAGAGAGAAGAAGAACAGGAGGAGGAGGAAAAAAGCATAAAGCTCAAAGTCATTCCACATAACAATTTGAAACTTGGCACACCAAAGGGCATGAGTCTGCAAGCTGAGAGAGGGAAAGTATTTTAAGCAGTTTCCCTGCAACACTAAATAGCTTTTATATCGTGTTTCTCATCCCCAATGCTTCTTCCTCTATGGCTTCTATTTTCAGATTCATAATGCTGACAAAGACACTTACACGGTGCCAGGAACAGTCACGAGGCTATGCTGCTACCTGAAACACAGAGCCATAGATGCTGGAGATCTAGTGCTAGATCAGAGTGCTGTTGAGGCAGGGAGGAAAAACAACACTGATCAACTAGAAGGTACCAGAAGGCACGATCAACTGAAAGCGCCAGTGCTGAGGCAGATATGAGTGCTGCACGAGTTATAGGTTACATATAACAAAACATGATGGAGCATCGCTGGAAAAGAGAGCAGCCTCAACCCAACAACCTCCTGTCCTCTGTTGCCATCTTAGCATGACACATGTCAAGGCCAAGCATTGCTTAACGCAACAAAATGGCCCCCCCTTGCAATTCCTTCGCCGCTTCTAGAGCCCTCGCTTGGATTCTTGACTTGTTAATTTCATTTGCAGTCTCGTAGCCAAGCAAAACGTGAGCTGCCAGCTCGGAGGCTCCCATGTGGAAACCCCTGGCAAAGTTGTTCAGCTGGAACAGGGAAGGAAGAGAAAGGAGGAGGGTGAAGAACAAGCGGAAGGGGAGGAGGAAGGGAAGCAGAGGAGGGGTGGGATAGTGGAAGCTGCCACTTAAGCGCAGCTATTGTGGGTTTGTTCTAGTGTTCTCAGTGAAACATGATGCCTCCAGACTCTGTGGTGTTCAATATCTTGGTCAAGGACACATCAACATCACGAAGAATCAAACCAGAAACCCTTTGGTGTCGAGGTGACTGCTCTACCTTTTGACGCATCGCATTTACCTTGAGCATGAGGCCATGACATCCAGAGGTGTGTGTCCTGTGTGTAAGGGCAAATGATTCCTTTCATACCACATCTGTTACAGTGTTGTCTTCAAATGCCAAGCACTGCTTTGAATGTGTCTGTATGTGGACAACAAATGATCAACATCCGAACCAGCGTGAGGAGGAAGCAGGTGCACCTGCGGAGGACAAACAAGTTCACCATGCTCACCTTAGCTCAGTACCCGATGCAAGGACAGCCACCCTGGTGTCCATTTTCTCTCATTTATCAGCATCACCTCCTCCGATTCAGACACACCGATGCAAACCTGTGTACGTGTGCATGTGTGTGTGTGTGTGCGCGTGTGCTGAGCGCCGCAGCCTTTGTGGCAGGCTCCCGTGCATACCGATGGCTGCTTTAAATAGTTGCAGCGCTGACGCAGGGTTTCTCTTACACCTTAAGACAAAGAGATAAACAACCACCTCAACCCCCATCACCATCAATCCACCCCTATGGTGCGAATGGAACCTTGCGCAACGCGCGAACCAGCATTCACACAGACGTACAGCAATAATGGTAAAGGTGACCACTTCTGGGAAACATATTCAAATTTCGAAGACAGTTGCAAGGGAAAACCAGACAGCGAGAGCGACGGGGATGGGTTGAGGGAGGGGGGGTTGCATACGGGAAGGGGGATAGGGGCATCTGGTACATCTGACTTTCTGAAAACAATGCAGCATTAGAGTGAAACTCAGCCAGGCCTGGAACAGGGGAATCGATAGCCGACTACATTAGTTTCTTTGGCATACACCCGACTAACAAAATGGACAGATCAATGCCAAACTGCAAGCTGTCCTTTGGTTTCTGTCTATCCATTGTGCAGCAAAGTTAGACCGCACCTTCAAACAGACGCCGGCAACTACGTCGCAGCTGTCACAACCTCAAAACGAATAATGGAATGATAAGAAATGATAGAGGGGTATGTGGAGTGTGAGGGGGCACACAGCTGACCTGCTATCGCTCACACTTGCACTAAGGAGCTTTGCGTGGGGCAGCAGCATACACAGGGAGCTTAGCTATACGTCAGGGTGAATAAATAAACCTGCGTCGGTGATTTCCAAGCAACAACAAGCCCCCACTCCAAGCACGTCTACGCACTCACATATCGATACACAGCCCCCACCCCCATTTACAACCGCGCTGTTGCTTTGATGCGCAGTCAGCACCCGGAGAGAAATCAGAGCAGAATATAAAATGAGTGAACACCATCACTCATTAAAAAGGGAAACATTTCACCAGACAAACCATCCTTTGATTCCACTCTGCGACCAGAACTCCAAGCACACGTGTGTGACGTGCTCAACTGCAGAGCAGAAAGGGAGGCTGTGTGTGTCTGTGTGTGTGCGTGCGTGCGTGAGCGAGTGAGTCCAAGTCGAACAGATAAATGCAAAGCTCCACCAGTAGATCAGCTCCACTGCCGCGACCACCGAGCCGCGTCGGCGCCTGAGTTTGATTCTGAGCGTTTACGACGGACAGAATCGATGAGGAATCTGCGAGACGGTGACCTCCAGAGAGAGGGAGAGAGAGTTTCTGTGTGTGTGTGTGTGTGTGAGTGAGTGTGCTCTGCCATGTTGCGTGAACTATTGTTGTGAGAACACTGAGACAAACTCGAGGTATTACTAGGTAGATTACCTGAGACGGCAAGCTGAGAGCTTCTAAAAATAATTACGCCTTAAAGTGCTCTTCAGTTTTTCCACTGAACTCAAGACTTGATGCTGCTCCCCCCGTCAGTCTTTTTAGGGCTGCATGACTGAACAAATGACAGTGAAACGAAGGAGCCAGCGACTGTTCCTACACTGACTCATCTGCTTGTTAGAGTAGGTCCAGCCGGGAGGAGATGGACGAGGCAGCAGACAGGTTGATGTTCACTGTGTAATTTAAGGCTCCATATTGGGCTAGCATATCAGAAAACCGATTCCATGCATCAGTCCGAACCGAGATGCTGGCAGACGGGGCTGAGGGCTTTTCGTCAGCGGGATCGGCAGAGTCAGCAGAAAATTCGACTGAGTCAAACAGATGAACACATGGCGACGGCGTCCACAGCCTGGAATTGAATCCCAGGCCACCTAAACTAGTTCACAAAACGGATGCCAGCAGCAAATTGTGGAAGTATCTGGCTTGTGGGCCTGACAGAGACGAACAACCAGCCATCACACAGGGAACCTCAGAGGAGCTGTTGTTGTTCCAAGCAAGCCGGCCCGAGCCGGTCCACCGTGGCTACGGCAGCTGGCTCAACGTCTAGGGCAAAGGGCGTTTGTTTTTTTTTTCCCTTTCTTACAATTTGATAATCTAAGGGGTAAATGATTTGGGGTCTCCTTCACAGGCTTTTGTGGAGTAAAAGTCTGTAATCAAACCGACAACCCGTTGGTTTGCAGTCCACTCTGCATGTGATTCCATACTGCTGCTGCTGGTGTCCCGTCAGCATCAGAGAACCACATATCAAATGGTCAATTTACACAGGAGAGTAAATACAGTCATGATGATGACGGCACCGTGGTTTCCCACCTGGCAGCCTCGCGTCCTCACCCTCCGCTCAGCTGTCGGCGGCTCTTTATTGGCGGCATGTCGATCAGGCCGTGTGGTGAAAATTGACTTGTTCAGTGAGGCCCCAGTGGGTGGGGAGGGATGGAGGCGGTGCACTGATCAGACTTGATTTACTTTAAAGGCAGAGGGATTTACGGGAAGAACGAGACTCATTAATGATGCAAACCCAGGGGAGCTGGCGACTGAACACCTTGCGCAGAACGAGAGAAGACAGACAGGCACATCTGGTTTCTGCCTCGAACAACAGCGAGGACCAAACTTTGGTTCGAAAACATCAAAAATAACACATTAAAAGATGGCGCGGCGCTTGGCAAGGTCGCACCGACCGCAGCGCATGTGGAAATCGAAGTACACATCCTGTGAAGAGTTATTTGCTTTTGACCAGAGTGAGGGATTATGGGTGGCGTCAATGGAAATGGAGCACCTTGGAGACGAGCACGGCAGCAGCTGAGCCAATGAACATAAACCTGAGAGGACGGTAAGAATCCTTCCAACAAGTCTGATTATTTGTTTTCTCTCTGTAGCAGATTTACTTCCATTTGGGAGCCACAATAAAACCTCCTTAGACACGTCCTCAGAAACCCTGACGTCCATTTCATTAAACGGCCAAAGAACGGCGCCAAAAAGCGAGCAAGTCACTTGCTGCCTCGCGCCTTCTTCAAAGCTCGACGTGAATTGAACCATTCAATCCATTAGCCAGAATCAGCAGAATACAAAGGGAATGGGATTACTACCAAAAACAGACGGCCCGAGGCAACGTTTGACTCCCCTTATTGATTACTAGACTTTGCTGATTTTGCAATTTGAGAGAAATTCCACAATATACTGCTGAAAAAGAGAAGTGCCATTTATAAACAAACACAGCTTGAACCCCGATTCAACATGGCAGTCTGTCTCATGAATTGAGAGTGAGCATCAAATCTAGCAAATCACAGGTAAAAACAAGCACCACAGTGCAATTCTGATGTAGGTTCTGAAAACCACTGACGCACACACACACAGGCTACTGTTGACTTTTAAATGCCAAACTACTAAATATTTCTTGTGTTATCAAAACTTCCAAACTAGAGTTGGCCTAAAATACTCCTCACTGCATCACACGATCCAGAGCATTGCGTCAGCATCGAACCTGCCAAAGACGAGCCATGGTTTGGTAGTTGGTTTGGCTTTAAAAAAGTCACTTCAGGCCTTGAAACATAAATTATGTATTGTCATTACTTAAATTTTGAATACAAACTGCAGACTCTCGAAGCAGCTTCATTGAACATGCAGTGTGTTTTCCAGCATTTCAGCAGGTCAGCCTCATGCAGAGACTCTCCGTTATGCTATAACCTTTCCAATATTTGGGTTCCAGAGCTCAGGCCTGTTTTATTCATGAATTTTGTGCCATTCACCCTCTTTGCAGTGATTTCCTGGGTTGGAAATACAGATCATAAAGCAAACATGTCCCCATTTGACATGTGAGCAGCCAACATCCACTTCAGACATTTTCCTCGAATGAAAGTCCCCTAATTATTTGAGGAAAAAAAGCGTTCAAATGAAAGAAAGTCCACTCGATTTCTGCGTCTTGCGATCAAAAAAGGACACTCAAAAACGTGCCCAAAAAGGCAATTCATTATGAGAGGGATTTGCTAAAGAGCTGACAGCAGAGCCACAATGAGCTAAATGCTCACACAGATGAAGTTTGAGTGCCAAAGTGCCTCCATTAGCTGTATGGCAAAAGCAACGCTTAATCTCCTGTCAGCTCCCCTCCAGCTTCTCTCACACAACTTGGAGGCTCTTTCCCATCCATCAGCACAGCTCGAACCACAGGGAGACTCCCAGAGGAGCCGGGATCAGTCCAATTTGCATTCACACCCACACCATGCAAGGCCCGACAATCCCATGGTGGCTCGCTGGCTCGGGCTCCATCATAACAGTAATCCCGATGAAGTAGGAGTGCCACACATTGAAAATTAGTTTTTCTTCGACAGAGGGGGAAAAAGAGCAAAGTTAAAATTCTAATTACGTTCGCGAAATGGGCAGCGGCAGTCATGTCATCGCCAGGCCTTTCCAGCTAGGAGGAGACATTCCTCTTGCCTCTTGCGGTGCTCGACCTTAAACATCCATCTCGACGCTCGACGGAGGAGCGTGCGCCTCCTCTTCGACCACCTCTGCCATCCCACCCCCAAGTGTTCATCAATCACACCTAAAGTACGGCACATTTCATACACAAAAGGAGGTGGACTCGACGTGTCAGATCTAACGCGGCTGCCGCATGAGAGGATGTTGTGACGTTCGCAAGGCGGAGAATCACCGCAATTTCGAGGGGGAGGGAGCACAGTGTCAGATGATCAACGGGAAAAACAAATACGCAGAGCCGAGAGCCAGAAATGTGCAGGATGATGCATCTCCCTCCCTTCGCGTCGTACCATTAGTAGAAAAGCCACGTAGATCGCTGCCAACCCTTTGTGTGCATCTCGCATAAAAAGCCGGCTTGAGATGACTGACAGCGGCGAACAGAGAGGGGCGGACGTGTGTGTGTGTGTGTGATGTGGGGAGTGGGAGGGTGCAGTGGAAAAATGATTTGCGGCGTGAGCTCGCCCGCCAAGTTATTACAAAGATTACATTTTGCGGTTAATTCCTATTCGCAGCACTGTGACGTGCTTTCAAAGTTGGACCTCGGCTAACATTCACTCTTCATTTCCCAAACGTTTAATCCAGCTAAGACGGGAAATTAAAGTTGGAAAATCGCCTCATCCAGCTCACCGCTGAGGATGACGTCTATATGGGCACGTCCGCCGCCAGACTCCTGGCAACAGAACCGGGGCCATAAACAACCACCTGGATGCTAACTCAAATTACACTCAATTAAATATCAGTCTGGAGCAGCGGAGAGGCCCCTGCTCCAATATGCGAGAGTGGCAACAGAGGTGCCGTTATTGGTGGATCCATTGTCCTCCATGTTCTTTTTATTTGATAATTATTGGCAAGCAGCTTTGAATATATTTCTGTTTATGAACTCTGCAGCCTCGCGCTGTCTATGAGCTGTTATTACTACTACTACTGGCACAAATAGCTTTCCCTGATGGATCATTGCGGCAGTCTTTTTTTTTCTTTTTTTGCTTCCGCCAGCATTTGTCAGAGTTGCTCTCTCTGTGTTTGTGTTAGGTTTAATGAGAGTTGCGTCTGGAAAGTGTCGTATATCAATCGGGGTCCCTCAAAGACAGTGGGAGTTTTACGGGAATGCCCTCTGACCTTGTGGGGGACTTCTGGGAGCAGATTCCTGCTTTAACATGTCAAAAGAAACGAGGCCAAACAACAACTAGGCGCTGTCCCACTGCATGAATTATAGAATCACGGCAGCTTTGGAGCAAAACGGTGGCCCTTAATCGAAACGGCGCAACAAGTTGCCGTCTTGTGACGTCCAATTAGTCCCGAAAAACGGGTTCTCCTCTACTTATGAGACATTTCCAGGCCAC
Source organism: Carapus acus (assembly GCA_900312935.1). NCBI lineage: Eukaryota > Metazoa > Chordata > Actinopteri > Ophidiiformes > Carapidae > Carapus > Carapus acus. Next base: position 29,571 of record OMPJ01002134.1, read on the forward strand.
TTAAAAGTGCAATTTGGTGATACTTTCCGCTCCCCTGATTGAACAGCTTCAAAAGACTTCTCCAACCCGAATCCCAAGGGAACCAGTTAATCCTGATCTTCTCCACAAGCAAAGGGATCATCTCAATGTAAATCAGACAGGGCTTTTGATCAAAGTATTCAACCAGCCTTAAACACATGATGCTGTAAAGAGCCTCTCTGCCAACAAGGTCACCGTCTTACGTTTGAGCCAGGATGAGCTGGCATGTGGGCGGGTGTGGGGGTTGGGGTACGGAATGGGGGTGAGGGGGAAGGGACAAATTTTCTAAAAATAATTCAAATGCTTGAGAGATTTGGAAAGCACTAATGCGGAATGCAAATTGTGATAATAACTCAAGATAACCACGGTACATCTTGGCCGTGCTTGACCCTCGCCCATTACGTTTCCTAAAATTGGGTTGCTGGGCAGAGTTTTATCCGTCCACGCCGTAAACACACTAGTAAATATAAAACCCAGTTAGCCTTAAAGCCGTTCGCTTAATGGCGCGACGTTTGCTTAATCCTAGGCCCTTGTCAGGACCGGATTATTTGACCAAAACAACACACACACACACACACACACACAAGGCTGATGACACAAATATATTTGCTGGAGTGATTATTCTGCCGATTACGGACACAAATGTCATTGTTGTCGGCTCCTTTGAACAATGGCGGAAATTCAAAGTTTGAATGTCAGAATGATCAGTGTCAAGTAATTGCTTCAGTTTTTACAGCTCATTACACATCTCCATGCTTCCCTTCCCTCATATACACACACACACACACCAACGCCTACCATAAATCTACGATAAGAGAACAACTGCGATGGAAGCCAAGTCTTTGATATTGGATGTAGTTTGTGTTTTTCTTCTACTTTTCACAAATCTGAACCTAAACCAGGACAGAATACAAGCACTCCTTCAAAGAGGAGAGGGATGTGGAGGAGGAGGCGGGGGATATGATGGTTGCAAGGGGGTCCATCCCAACTTTGACAGCCACCGTGAAATACCAAGACAGGGGCTTTAATCGAGATTCAGGAGGGAGGACCGTTATGGGGTTTGGGGGCTGGGGAGGCACCAACTGTGGGGAAACTTAAGGGGGGAGGTTACACCGCTCGGCACACTTCGCACACATCGCCATCTGCCTGCTGTCCGGGTAAATTCATCACGTCGTCGGAGCCCCAATAAGTATTCCGCAGCCGGGTTTTTCAGAATAAGAGAACGCGAGAAATAGGCACTTTGCACGTTTACTCGGCACACATCGCAACGGGGATTTCTAAACCATGCATCCATTCGACCGTCCGTCCATCCATCCATCCAGTGTATCACCATGCAGCACTCACACACGCACATCTGAAAAGGAGTGTGTGGAGAAACAATAAGCGAGGGCTCCGTGTGAAAGTCGTGCTCACCGTTGACGCGCAGAGCCGTCAGGAGTATCCACATCCCCACACGCATCGCCATGGCGCCGCAACTATCCCGATTCTTCTCCGATCTAACCTGAGAGCGGACGGGCTGAAGACAAAGACCGCGAATGCAACTTCTGCAAATCCCACTCAGGCTTCTCCTCTTCTCCGTCGCGCTCCTCTCGTCCTCCTCGGGGCGCACTGACGCTTCTCAGTCCAGCCTCCTCGCTGCGCAGCGGGCGACTTTAGCGTAACTGGAGGATCGACGCGTCGCTCCGCGGCCGAGCATCAATTTCACTGTGCGGCGAGTTTGGGACGAAGTCAGCTCCCCTCCTCTCCTCTCCTCTCCGATCTCCTTCTCCTTCTCTCTCTCTCTCTTCTCCCCCCTCAAAAAAATTTACAGATCCGAGCAGCTGCACGTTTTTACGCACGTCGGCACGGCGCGCAGTTGTGTTTGTTAAAGAGAAGGAGTTTTTAAAAAATGGTGATCTTCTCGCTTTCACCACCTATTTCCAGAGCTCCATCCACCGCTGCGGCTGAGCAACTCTCCCCCTCTCCCCCTCCAGGCTTCTCTGGATCGGAGGTAAAAGTGGGCGGGAGGTCCTTGGTCGATGAGGGGGGGAGGCGGCGGTGGGAAGTTAGCAACACTTGGAGACTTTCCGTGGACAAATTGCGCCTGTTCCCCCCCTGGAGAGAAGCGAAGCGATGATTTGTTTTTTTCTTGTTTAACCCCGTGGTTCCCGAAGTTCCACAGCGAGTCCTCGCTTTCTCTGCAGCCGGGTAGGGGGTGCACGCCGCGGGGCTGGTGAAGTTGTACGGAGTCGGGTGGAAATGGAGGGAGGATGCCCGCCCTCCGCCTCGCTTGTCGTCCGGGTCTCTGGAGGGAGATGATGGTGGTGGGACACGAATGATGAGGGCTTATCCCGCTTTCTGCACCGCCCCGCCGGTCTGGCTGCCGTTACGGTGTGTTGCCGTCTGTCGGCGGCGCTCCGGAGCTAATCGGGATCCGATGACGTAGGGCGGAGGAAGGCGGAGCCTAAACCGGCCTGCACCGCGCGGGAGGCGGGTAGAGGAGCTATAGCGAGCCGGTCGACAGCCATGAGGTCGGGAGGGAGAGAGAGGGGGAGAAGACAGCCAGAACTTTTCGTGGCTGTGACAAGAATATAAATAAACTTTGAAAATTGACACGTTTCGCCATTGAGGGATAAAGACTGGAAAAGTCCATTTGCGGGGAATGCACCTTCGTTTGTGTTGCGAACAGGCTGGAGGACAAAAACACCTCAGTGTGAGTGTGTTTGTGTGTGTGTGTGCATAAATTAAGCACCCACATCCACCCAATTAAGAGATATTCAAAAGTGTATGAATTGCTTTTTGGCTGGTTGAGGAGCAGAAAATAGGGAAACGATTGGCCGAAAACATGGCACAGCGGTCGAGTATTTAACAAATAAGTTTGAAATCATCCGTGTTGCCCAAGGGTCGAGTGGAGTCTGGCTTAGTGGTCATTTTGAGTTGGTCGCAATGGTTTTGGCATCTAGACTGGTTGTACCGCATTAAAAGAGAAGGACAATGAACTGCTGTGGTTCTGATATTGACTGTTAAACCATTAAGGGAATATTCCGCCGCTAATTGTTTCCATCCTCTCGGATTATACATGCAGAGATGAAAAAAAGAGCAGTCTCAGACACCAACGTGCCATTTTATTGCATCCAGAGATGAACCATCAGCATACTCTCCGTTCTTTCACACACTCTTTCATTTCACTGTTCTTTCTGTGCAATGCAGCGAGCAGGCTGAGGCCTATGCAGCCCCTGGCCTCTCGGTGAATGGGAGGATGGATGTGATAAGACTTCCCTCTTGTGGACAACTATTCTGCAGATTGCTACTATGGTCAACGTACCTGATGCTCCTCATACAGAATGTGGGTATGATTTTTTCATTAGTATTACATGGATTCCTTCAGAGGAGCAGCCTTTGGTAATTGTCAGGTGGTATATCAAAGTTATCTACTGAATAGCCAGAGAAACAAGTCTGGGTGAGGAATGAGGGATCAGCAGACGCAGCAATGTCTGGCATTTTAATATCTTGCATAAATGACAATGAAGTGAAGAGCGTCTCATCCCCAAACGAAGACAAATGTAAAAGCCTGGCTGGATGAATTCTGAAATTTCACAATGTGAATTTTTTTCTGAATAAGCCAAAAGAGATTTGCTACTTGAAATTCAGCACGCCTATCCCCAAAGTAATGGTTTTAGCTAAATGGAATTATGTTAGAAGAATGTGCCGTGCGGTCTCACTTAAGACGAATTGCTGCTCACTGACAGGCACAGTGGCAGGGTGGATATGGAAATATCATGTGAAGAGTATATCCAGATCTATGAATAAAATATACACCATAAATTAAGTATGCCAATGTTACATTATCTCTACTATTTAAATGGTAATCACTTTGCTTCATGAACCTGGGAGGTCAGTGTGTCAGCGCTGGCCTGGGGTTGATAGATGGGTCAGACGAAGATGAAGTCAGAAAATGAAGAGGTGAGGGGAAAATGTCTTTTTTCTGTAGCAATACGCCACAGGGTGCCCTTGAGCAAAGTAGTTTAGGATAATGCAAAACTATGGAGCAACCGTTCCACCGCCAGGATCACTTCCAGTGCCTATATTCCAGAGTTTTAGTGCTCCGTCCCCATCGTGCATTAGCTCTGCTGGCCTTTTTTTCATTGAGCGGTCAAGGTTGTGATTGATTCTCGGGCGAGGTGATGAAATCTGATACAATCAGTCTGTGCTAAAATCAGCGCCGGAGATGAAGGAGAAGCACCAACAGAAGCCATGCCACACAACAAAGATTTACAATGCCTATCACCCAGGGAGCACAAAAAGCACATACATTTAACAAATTAGGTTTAAGTAAAGCAGCATATAAAGAGTTTGTGATTGATATCTGAACATGACTCAGCAATTAATTGAAAACATTAGTTGATGATTCTGTATTACTGCTTGTATCTAAGGTCAGACCCAATAGATTATTTCCTATATCGTGACAAATGCTATCGTTACCATCTGCAATGAGCATTCTCATTACTTTGTGATTTGTTTACTCTGCCACGAAATCAGGTTGCGTCATGCATCAATTGAGTTGATTCCTAGTGGCATGATGCTCAAGAGAAATTTGTAATTACAGCTATGCTGAATAATGCCCAACGTCAGTGATATCTCGACATTTAGCAGTAACTGACAGTTTTTTATTCTATCACTTGGGGTCAGATTTCTGCCAGTACCCCAGCTGATGATGCAAAATAAAAATAAAAAAGACACAAAAACACTCACAGTCAAATGTCGGTGACCTAATGCAAGCTGTCATAAGTTTGCAACTGTGGGCACAAAAATGATGGGATAACGTTAGCAAAGTGCTGATATGCGAAATATAATCCAGGTTTGCTGCAGTCCAAGATGTCTGACAATCTGTGTTGGGTTAGACCAGCAGTCTAAATCCTTGTGGACGTGAAAGCTCAACGAGTGACTTCTTGATGCGTGGTTGATGCGAGCTACTGAGCTAAAACTATGTATGTAAAGCACAGAGTCATTTAAGAGGAAAATCGGCTCGGCAAATTCAGTAGTTGTGAATTACATGACATGCAAACAAATTTGTCACAGTCTACTGTATAGTAACTTTATAGAACAGTGCCACAAACAACTACAAGTAATGCTTTGAACATAGCAATCAAAGGTAATAGGACATTAGCATTTTACCCTCTGAGTACTTATGGATACAGAATCCAACCCCAAATTCTGAAGTGAATGTATTTTCAGATGTGGCTCCAGACTATCAACGGTCAAAAACGCAGGTGTTGCAGTGTGACAGTGTGACACTTTCAAAGGCTCTCCAGCAGCTCCCAGACAGCCAGCTGCACCCACCGCAATCTCTGTCTATTTGTCACATCTTACCCTCAGTAATATGGAGGTAATGGACATTGAGGCAGCCTCTGACTGCAGACGAAAGATCTTTGAAAACACGCTTCAACCAACAACAACAGCGTCATACCACTTGGTTTGACACCATTGGCTTGCTCCAATATGTTGAGCAGAGAAGACTCCTGCAGACTTTTATTGAGTCCCATGTTTCAATCCGCTGCTTAACTAAGTGGTTCTCAGACATTGCTGACACACGCTCAAATACATAACTGAAAAAGATTTATCGCTTAAATAAAGAAGATGATGGCTTTGACCTCTGTTCCTCAGCAACTGCAAAGACACCTGGAAACTCACACAGCCTTCATTACACTACAAAATTAACATTTATACTCAGCAGTTTTGAAGACTTTTTTTTTTAATTCAGATTAGTCAGGTTGTCAACCCACACCAACATTTTGTAAATCAGTCTTGCCAGAATGTGATAGAAATCTTCCCGTACAGGCTGTACAGTCCAATTTGGATGCATTTCAAATGTTGTTGGTGTTGTCCAAGGTAGAATAACTACACTTGTCATGATCTGAGCTGAAAATGCCAGCTCATAATCAAATTCGTTTTCCATTTTGGTGCAACTTATCAGTTGTTATCGACAATAATTTTGGGTAGTGGTTCACCTGATAGCGAGAATAACTGATTTGAACCTTCAGGTCAGAAATGTGATGGTTGCAGTAGATAAGGAGAGGGTGGGGGTTGATATTTTAGAGGGCTTTATGGGAACATATGCATCTAAATAAGGATTTATCGACGAGGAGAACTTCTGATATTACTGAATCCTTCCTCATAAAGGAGGCAAACCTACTTTGTAATAACAATAGAATTGCTCCTAATCATAACAAAAGACCTCATTACACACACAGAAACTGATGATTTTTCTTTGTCAAGCTGAGTGCAATATGCACCCACAGCCGAGGACAAGCTGCTGTTTTTTCACTTAAAAAACAAGCAGCAAAAGGAAGAGCGAAACTTAACCAAAGAAAAAAATTCTGATTGCTTATTATACGGAGTACAGGGTATCTAATTTTCGTGCGAGCAGGTGTTCAGGCCTTTATTTCAAGAACCTGAAGTGAAAGTCTTGTAGAACAAGCAGCGCACAGTTTGTGTTGTGTACGATTGTGAAGAACAGAGGGAAAGAGTGAGAGAGGAAAGGTGTGTTCAGGAAAATGCTGCCGTTTCAACCCTAAGAGAAAATCAATGTTTAATAAAGTAGCCAAAGTCAAATCCTGTCACAGTAGACGAGCAAGTGAGGCAACTGCACGTGAGTCGATAACAACTCTTCACATTTGCCAGAATACAAGCGGCCTGCCAGGGATTTTCATTAAAGAGGTGATGAAACAAATTAATCTCCCTTGGGACTGCACCCACAGCTACATATTTTGGAATGTGGCATGCGACTTCCAAATTAAATATGTGCTGATTGATTTCAGCAATATTGCCATTAAAATTGAGTGCAGGATTTGCATAGGCACGTCGCACCGTTGCTGTCTCCCAATCTGTAATATAGCCTAAGTTGGGTCTATTTGACAATTTATACTGGCTTGGTAAAAGGTTCTATTCATACAAATATCATGCATTGGGACTGGGGAGACGGTGACCTGCACAGACAACTAATCAGGATTTATAAGTAAACAAAGAGCTTTAGGGCAGCACAGGATATGGGGATTTGGATTACAAGATCTAATTCTGATGGGCCCACAGTCTGTTGTATTATAGGCCTACTGTAAAAATCTCAGAGAAACAATGGTCTCTCAAAGCCCTCAGGTTAATTTTGTCATTGGCCGCCCCTTTCGTGTTGCATGCAAATTCTATTTTCTGAATTTGTGGAGGAGATACAAAACAAGCTGTTGTTGAGAATCTTTAACATATCCTAGGGAGGCGTAGGTAAGTAGTTTGAATACACAATATATTGCTACTGAGAAGTACAACCACTACGTATTACTGTATCTATATATATTATTCATTGTGTTGTGTTGAATTCCCTTACCTGCAAATCGGGAAGTGGGTGAACTGCAGTGGAGTAAGAAAGTCAGGTTGATTTATCAGATTACTATCAATTTATGGGAGCTATGAGGAGATCCAAAGGACAAAGTGTTTGTTTAACCTGTAGTAACCCCCACTCAGGACATTGCTGGCATCTGACCAAACAATATGACCCTGAACTGTGATTTATAACATTGCTAATATCCGTGAGTGTCAAAATGTCCATGTTCCCTGTATTAAAATATGACTTTAAGTGGCAGTATAATTATGAGCTGACTTAACGTTTGACTGTGGCCCATAAACGACGATGGATTTGTCGTGCTTTTATGGAACACTGTGCAGACTGAGATGCTTTTCGTTTACTTGTCTGTGAGTGATGCCAGGGCCAAATGTTTGAAGAATCAGGCGTTCAATCAAGTGCTTTGCATCAAGAGCATTTCATAGACAGAGCCAAGGATTTTTTCGATTTTTCTTTTCTTTGATATATTTTGTTTGATTGGGAGCACACTTGTATCCTATACGCTGTGCTACTTTGTAACAGCTGCGCAGGGGAAGGTCAAGTTTTCTGTGCTCATGGACACTGTTTCCTTTCCTGTCGGAGGAGTCTAGCACTGAACCAGTAACCTTCTTTTTGGATGACTGTTGTACCTCCCGAGTCTTTTCACCCCTGTAGAATAACATCTAAGAGCAAAAACAACCCATGTTGTATCACTGACATAAGGTTCAGAAATCATAGTCTAAGATGTCAGCATGCATACCAAACAGTGTCCACACGCTACCTCAGATAACTACCTGAATTTTGTTCAGCCTGCCCACCATGTTGAACAAGTCACTCAGACCACCAGATGGGTAGACGCAGCAGAGAGACGTAGAGCGCTTGAGAGCCAAATCAATACACGGGACTGAAAACTGATGAAACTATGACCTCTCCCTTGGAAAATGGGTTTTTATGCTAAGCGCACCTCATACATGGCCAGCAGTGCACACTACACCCTTGAAAGCAGAGCCACTCTCTGCACGTTTGATCTTTGCAGTCTGACAGCACTCAAACACTTGTTGATGTAAAGATGTCTTACAAAAAAAAAGGGGGATAGGGGGAGGACAGGCTGGAGTGATACAACAGCTATGTGTCCATGCCGCGATCTCTTTAGCTGCCTCGGCAGGATGAAGTCTCTGAGCGAGGATAATGAGATGGATCACATGCATGGCAGCCCTGGCTAACTCCACCATCTACTGTGCGAACAGGCTCCCTTTCAAGCCCGCAGCCGTGCCTGGCAGCTCTCCTTTTGACTCGCTGCCTTATGAGATGTGAACGTTTCGTGCTCTCTCACGGCAAAGCACCCAGACCCTTCTTCTTCCTCTCCACCACCACTACCACCACCCCTACTCTTCCCTCGCAACCTCCATGTGAAGAATAAATCATCATGGCAAAGGGTGCCATCATCCGTCCCCAAATGGCTCATGGTTTCATGATCACAGCACCTTCCTGATGGCAAATGCAGACGTACGTTTATTTCACACCGGGATGCTGAGAATAGGCGAGGGTGAGGTAATCTGTCACTCTCATGGTTCGCCACAGTGCAAAGTTGTGGTCAGTTCTGTACAGATGTTACCGGTGTTGCCTCCTGTCCATATAAACAGAAATGTTTCGCTGGCAAATGATGGAGGTGGATCCATCTGGTTATCTCTTGCTTTGAAACGAGAGACCCTTCATCCCGAAAAGCTTTGCGATTCCTTAATTTTGGTGAATAACCACTTTGTTGAATTGCTTGAGCGGCAAATGAGTTGAACTCACCTTTTCACCCGGTCTGCTAACCAATATCTCACATGCTTGGTGCTTCTCACGTATGAAGGAAATATCCCAGGCCTGTCCCAGCTGATAAAACTGCAAATAAATAATAAAAACGATTGCCTGTCCATTTTATTCACAATGCTTTGCCATTCTGAAGAAAAATGTTCAAATGGCAAGCTGAGGAGGACCCGATTCAGGTGATGCACGGCCAGAGGCTAATACACCTGTAGCGCAGAGAGTTGAAAACCGACAAGGTCAAAAGTAAGTGGAATCATTAGTGACTTCACAAAGTAATAATGAAAAAGAGCCGCAGCCTCATCAAACTCCAGCGGGGGATGTGGGAAGGTGACACTGCCTCTCCCTCTCCCACCATCGGAGATTCTCGTTAGCCAGTAGCGCTGACCGTGACTCAGTAGGAAGTTAAGTGAATTACCAAAGTTATTTATGTAATTATCCTGTCTGTTGTTTGTTGTGTCACCTCCATTTTCGCGGCACTGTGCCACGTGCAGTCCAATGAGTTCCTTGAGACACAGGATTATTAGCGGCTGTGGTAAAACGGTTTGATTTAGCGCTGCGTCCGTGACAGATATCCATTGCGGCGCGTTTGATTGCTAATCACTCAAACACAGACACACTTGGATAGACACCGAGAGAGCAAACAAACAATGTTGCACGGAAACGATGTGAGAAAGTTGTCTTATGGAAAGTATTGTTTCCTTGAATATGTAAATGGATGCTGAGCAAATGTACGAAACCTGCATTGGACAATTTTGAAATGCTGAGTGCGTCGCACACCGGTGTATTTTCACACTGTTGCCTGAAGCCTAGTGATTACATTTCTATATTTCAAAAGGAATACATCATTAAAAGTGTTTGTGGAGACACACTTGCTTTCTGTTGGCTCAGATTAACTGCTATTTATATTTCATGATTTATTTACCAGCCTGGTATTAGCATAAATTCATCAGAACGAGTGACTCCAAAGGTTGCGTCTTCGTTTTTTACTGAGGCAGGAACTTCATCAACAAACTTGCAGTTGGAAACAGATGCAGATTTAAAGCACATTTTAAAATTTGGAGGACTTCAGCAATTAGAGACTCAATCCAATTAAACCTGGCATTCCTGCTAAGTCACGGGCCTACGCTAATTTGGGTAGAGGTCACCCGATTTTTGCATCACTGCCAGTGACATTTTCACTTTCAAGTGGCCCATCATTATTGAGTCAACAACCTGTACATGCAAATGAGGGTGTAATTTCCAAGACGGAGGTTAACGAGGCTGTGCAATGAATTTGAAGGAGATATAACTTCCTGAAGCTTATTTCGAAGGTCCACCACTTGCATATGCTGAAAGGTTTTGTTGTGTCTCTCTCCCTTTGTCTGGAGCTCCTGGAGCTCTTGTCTGATGGCCATAAGTGCTGCGGCCTCACGGGCACACTCCAGCACGGAAGGACGTGAACCTTGCAAAATTGTGTGTACATAACTCATAATGAAAAAAAGTAATATCTACTTGTCAGAAAACCATGTTTTGCCCTCTTAGCAGTGATTCTTGAGGTTAAAGTGAGTTGACCTTAGTGGCGAGGCGGCGTAGAAACTTATCTGTGCTGTTTCTTTGTTGTCCGGTTCATGTGAAAAATGGATGCAGGTAACCTTTTTCCCTCCGTCCTCATTTCATTTACCCGTCCCCAGGTTCATCTCCCTCCTGATGGGCTTTCCTCCGAGTGAGATCGGTGCCATAGATTAATTGTCTTTGTGAGCAGCTGCGCCGTTCATCTCGTGGCACATGTTCAGATGTCACCGTTTAGATAATCTGCAGGTTTAATGAAGGTCCATCACGGTCCCCCAGCAGAACAGAAGCTCTTCAGGGCAATCAGTTCATCACAGAGGCAGCAAGTCCCTGTAGATGTTTAATGGATCATTGTTGAATATTAGAAAGGAATGGAGTGATTTGCCCTTCGTCTAGACTGTCTGGTGATTAATAACCAAAATGAGGAAGTCGGACTGCGTCTGAATTTATCAAAATACGCTCTAATGCTTTTAACACAGCCCCGCCAGACATAAAGTCATTTCGCTGCTCATGTGCAGGAAAGTTCCAGCGAAATAGTCTGCTGTGGAAACGCTATTAACAATTAGGAGAGCAATTGGATGGGCTTCCGAGTGTAGTCAATGGTTACAACGTTAAGCTGTCAGGAAACGCGTGGCAGGCAAGCAGATATTTTATTCTGTCATTTTGACTGGATTATCTGTTTTGGTCAGTTAAAGAATTAGTACATGACAAAACATTTCAGAGCAGCATCTGGAATACTTGGTTTACCTGGGAGGATCTTATAAGATGAAATGCCTGACAGAGGGCATTTCTGGTTACAGCCAAATAGTGAATCGGCGTATGAGGAGACACATTTCATAACTATTAATATCAACCACCATACCAACAATGCAGAGCCCTCTGTTGTCACCTTAAATGACCTGAGGTTACTTGGTGCAGATTTAAATGATGTTGAAATTCCATTCTGATGTTTACGTGAAAATATGAATCACACCAAAGCCACAAAGTGGACCTCATTCCTTCTCAATTTGAATTTAATTTGCATCAAGATGTTTAGTAACAATACCATCACAGCTGAATATTGAAGGTAATTTTCACCAAAATGTTGATATTCCAAATGAGTATCTGACATATTTGATTTACTTTAATTGAAACAATAACTAAATGATGATTGACTTGATTTGATAAGACAAATTAATAACAAAATTGGGGATGCAGAGAAAATTTGTGTTTCAATTTGACTTAATAACTGAAAGATAGGGACGGTCGTTTTCAGTGTGAGGGAGTGGTTTTGGCATTTTTGGCATAATTTCATTGATAATGTCATTATGGCTTTAGCGTGTCACATTTAGACACAGTCACCTTCCTCCTCACCCTATTATCGATTCCTTGATGTGCCTCGGCGGATGTTAACGGACAAAAATGTGAGTTAATGCCTGTAGCAAAGTGTGTGGAGTTAAACTCCCCAGGCAAGACGGAATGAGACGAGCTGCAGGGAACGGATTATATCTGGGGATCTTTAATTTTGCTCCTGGGCTTCAAAGGAACGCTGAGAGAAAATGTGGGAATTGGTGACTGACCAGCAGCCTATCAGTAAATGGGTGGGCAGTGACACGGTCCCTCATTGCACCGCCATTCTGGAGATGCACAGACGGTGGAATTACTCCTGTCTGTCTGAATTATTCAAGCTGTGGGCACCGCCAGCTCCTGTTTCAGTTACAGGTGAAACGCCCCAAAAATAAGACCGGGAATGTCCACCATCGGGGCGTCTGCGGTCTGGAGTCCCAACCTGCCATTAGGACATTCAGAACTCACCCTCTGCCCCGGTGTCATCCCGAATGTTCGCTTTGGTTTATTTGAGTGGTCTGGTCACTGCAGGGTGCAGCACATCTAGAGTGGTCCGTGCAGTGGTTCCTTGCTCAAAGGCACTTAAACAACCCCCTACAAACTCAGTGGGAAGGATCCATGAAAGTCTAAAATGAAGCCAGCTTAAATCGGCTGCAAGACCCCCATGGGGACGACGTAAGCTAGCAGGGTGTGTGTCAGAATGTGTGCGTGAGATGTTTAAAAAAGCGTCGGTTGTTCGACTCTTTGTCTCCTTGAGTTTTGGTGAAAGATAAGGAGGATCTGTGTTAGTCGTGCTGAGCGGTACCTTCACTTTACACTTTATGTGTGAAACACGGGATCAATCCTCTTTAGCACTGCTGTGAGAAACATCTGCTTCTCAATTACATATTTAGCAAGATGACAATGGGGAATTGGTGTGACTGTGTGTGTGTGTGTGTGTGTGTGTTAGAGTACCACAGCGGGTGTATGTTACCTCAAAGCAGCAGTCCCATCCCAGATCTTACAATAATCATGTGGCTAATGTTCCTATCGAACCAGAGCTCAGCCCTCCGCAGTATCTTATACAGTCTGCGCCTTCTGATAAGACCAAATCTGATTCGCAGAGATCAGGAGAGCTGCAGGGGTGCCGAGCCAGGCAACGGGAAGTAAAACCTCATCAACAGCCCACACAAACAATCCAAGGGACAGGGGGGCGGGATTTGCGATTGGCCGATTCCCGCTCGTCCCATGTTCCCGCTTATGGCACCATTCCACCTCTCCATCTCGACTCCTCCCGGCCTGCTGGAGTCAGAGCGATGTCCCGCGGGCACAGAGGCCTCAGGGTTATCTGCCCTCACCTCTCCACATCAACCTTTCTTATAAAGTTGTTTTGGGTGCCAAGATTGGAGACTTTTTTTGTCGAGGTGGCAACATTTGAAAATAAGATAACCGGAATAACTGAAAAAAAAGGAAAAAGTATCTGCTGCTGCTGATAAGACTTTGGGATGGTGACATTGATTATTGCCCAGTTTCCCTCGAGTGGGGGGGATCTGCTGAAGCAGCAGCAGTTCACTTCACAATGCGGGGGGAAAAAAACGTAACTTCCTGTATCTGTGAGAGTCTTGACACTCCATTCAAAGGCCAGGGATGGAATATTGTTAGCGTTAGGAAGCTCTTACGGGAGAAACTGTGTCTGTGCTGATATTATTGTGTAGGCTCATTTAGGTCACTCTGCACACATTGAAGCTTCAAATCTTGTGATCTTTAATCAAACTGAGAAGGAGAAGTTGACTAATTGCTTTTAAAGTGGGTGTTTTTCTGATAATTACCCTCCAACTGTATGCAAGCACCGACATATCCCTCACGCTGATGTAATCTTTACATTTTGTCTCGCTCTTGACACATTTCTCAAAAAAAAAAAGCAAACAAAAAAAGAACTGTGCATTATTTTCCTGAGAGTATTATTTAGATGCAGACACAAGCTCGAGAGCCGAGGACGAGGCATATTTTTGTTGCCATGGTAGCATTTGTCATTGTGTATTTGTCAAGCGCCTCCTGACACAAATGAAGTGGAGCCGTCGTTGATGGGTGAGATGAGAACGTTCCATGCACAAACTCTGGGCACAGACCTCAGACTGTGCCGCGACATCATAAGTGTACCTCACTAATTAGTCATATATCGTAGGAGAAAAAATTGATTATTTACATGATCCGTTGCCTGCACGACTCAGGAGGCAGAACGGTTTGTCTGGAAACGAGACATTTGCTGGTGCCTTCCCAGATGTCCTCGGGAAAGACGCAGTTGCTCCCTGAGGATGGAGACGGACGAAAATGAGGTTGGTTCCTATGCAAAGAAACAAGTCCGCTCAGGAATAATCTAGCGCATCAATTCAAAAAGTCCCGCTGCAACGGCTGGGCACAAAGAACAAGAGGATGTATTTATTACCAAGAGGCAGAGTGAGAGAGGCACATTTAGTATGAAAGTTAGATTTTTTTTGAAGTGTTAATTCCTGCATATATACAGTATGCAAGACATATAGACATTCATGTGCAGTATGTCAGTCACAAGTATGGCAGAGGAAACACTCCACACTGGTATTTCACATATTTTCCAAGGTTTTCTGAAGAGGACAAAGTATATCAGGTGTAGCCTTGTAAGTGTGTGTGCCAGCGTGGCCACCGTAGCGGCAAAAAGGCAGCAGGACCCTTGCAGACAGGCTCAGAGAACAAAACAAAACAAACAAAAAAAAAAAAGCAGAACACCTTTAATCAGCTTGATGCGCTTAGCGGGCAAAGACTGTGGGAATTGAAGTGGAAATGGCAGGTCAGATACCGAGGCTTTCAGCTGTAACACGCACACACAGCTCCTCCCATCCTGCTGAAAGGGAGGTCAGGCTTATTATCCTCACCGCTAGTCAGGCAATATCAATATAACAAACATTTTCTCAGGCTCATTAGAAATTAGTTAAATCCTTGTTGTTGTTGGGTTGTTGTTTTTTTTTATCTAGGCTTGGGTTTTTCTTTATGGGACCATTTTGATTTCACACTTAGGAAAGTATTAAGCCACTGTTTCAATTTCTGCCCAGACTTTTATCTCTTTGCCTTATTTTTCTGTCCCATTCATTCATTTGGGTGAAAGCTGGCAGTTAATTGAACAGATGGACGATAATCACGTCGCTCGACATGCAAACCCCCAGAGATGTTGGGAGTGAACAGCTCGAGTTTTCTTTTTTGTCCCCCTCCCCGCCCCCACCCCACACACACACACTCGCACACACTTTTTCTCACATCTTCTTGTGCAGCTTAAAAAGCGATTGCTTGTGACAGTGAAGTGGGAAACACATTTTTGGAAGCTGTGGAGCAAAGCAGACGTCACACTGTTGGCTAACATGGATTAGTGATTTGAGTAATCGCCAACATCAAAGCGCAATTTTCGTTTACGCGAAAGCTTTTCTCGCCTCGCTCAAACCGACGTAGCGGCTTTGTTTTGGGAACTGAAAAAGGAAGTCGCCCATCTGCCATTTCGTAGGAAACAGAGCAGTCAAGTGGAGACTAAAAAGTTGCTGGTTCAACTCTGGGGCGCCTGCTTGAAAAAAAAGAAAGCAAACAACACAAATCTGTATATATGAAATTAAATGTAAAACCATGCATATTGTACATTATACAAAAAAACAAACAAAAATATTATGACCAACAAGGCAAACGCTCCGTGAAAAATAATATCTTAATAAGATGGCATGTCAGGATCAAACAAAGAAAAATCCTGGTTATCCAACAGGGGCGACTTAGGTGTGTGGTTAGCTTCAATACTACCATGGAAACCACAGATCCAACCTTCAAGAAGATCATGTTACTTTTGGATTTGAAAGAAATTGGAGGGCGCCGCGGCGTGATTTACGGTGCATTAGCAACATGGGCGGGGTTATAAAGTCAGAGCCCCGTGACAAACTGCTCAAGCACTGCTAACACCTAAAATAATATGTTTATAATTCCTACCATGTTCCAGGGCACCTTACCAGCCTTGGGGCTTCTGAATCATTCAGAACACACCCCCGTTCCCTGTGTGCACACACACATACACACCCACGCTCACACACACAAGCGTAGAAATATAAAGCGCCAATTTGTAATCAGGCCATGTATCTTCGTGATAAATGTTTTCCGTTGAGAAATATTACAAGACCCACAGATTCTTTTGTATTAATACAAACGCATTGGTTGAGCTGGAAAAAAAGGAAATTCTCCTACAGCACCAAAGTGTTTGTTGTGTTGTTTTTGACTTTGAGAACTCCTGCTGCTGCGGGGGAAGCGAACGCATCACATGCACAACACGAAGATCGCAACGTCGATTTGTCAGCGCGCGAGCTGAATCCAAACTGTCCGATATTCAAAATGCAGACACCCTGAGCTGAGGACAAGGGAATGACGATCAATCTATCAGATCCGCGCCGGAAAGATTCTTCTGGTTTTAATCACGATCTCTGCAGCGTCACAAAGCAATTTGTTTCCCTTCTCCCAGCTTGAAGTAATGAAGGCCGTCTTAATGAAACGCTCCCACGGCGCCCGTAAAGCGTTTGCAGTCTCTCGCTCTCGCCACCGCTGGCTTCCCTGGTACGGGGGCGTAGGGAAAAGGTATAGAAGGGAGGGAGGGGCAGTGGGGTGGCGGGCGTCACAGTCCGCACACCTACGGCTCAACACAATGCAAATGCAGCTTAAAATCGATGGTGCGTGCGTAATGGATTTCCAACATTGGAAACGAGCTAGCAAGCATCAAGCGTTGCAGTCGGGCTCGCCACGCCGCGCCACGCTGCGCCGTGCCGCATCGGCCTGCATCGCCCCCAATGGGCCCATTTGCAGCACGCCAGTTGCCCATCTTATCCCTGAAAAGAAAGACGACATCAGTTTGAAGAGCTGCTGACCGCCTGTTGTGCTCGTGCTGGATTCACATCCATTCCTCCCTCGTGGTATGCAGAGCCGCAGGACGAACCCCCTGCGGTGAAGGTCAGAGCTTGCGCCAAGCTTCTTAGCGTCCACGCTCCGCCGTGCAGCCGCCGGTGTTTGTGTGGGTGGAGGAGGCTTCGGCTGCTTTTATCATCAATGATCCTGCTCTGCCTTTATTCTTCAAGAATATTGAAGATTTGTATCGCGCAGAAGGAGAGAGAGAGTGGGCTCGGAACGAGGTCGTGCTTTGCTGCCCGCGACCGTAATAACGGGCTCAGCGTGGCGGTGCTTGTGTGTGTGTGTGCGTGCGTGCTGGCGCATATGTGTGTGTGTGTGTGAATGTGTGTGAGAGTGTTGACATGAAAGAGGCCCAGCAGAGGCAGATTAAGATTAAAGGGCTGCAGTGGATCAGAACCAGAATGTATCATTTGTCATTCACAATGGAAGACTGTCACTGAAGAGGGTAGTGAGTGTGTGTGTGTGTTCAAGTCATCTATGTAAAACCATTTACATTTTGTGATTCGGTGGCTTTATCCGAAGTGACACACATTCGCTGCTTCTGCTGTGTGATGATGATTCATATCTTCACATCTCCATATGAAATGTCCTCTGTCTGACAGGTGCACCTCCAAGAAACTATGGAAATTCTGGCATTTCTCCGGATTTTCTTGAAAATAATGAAACTTTCATATTTCAGATAC
Organism: Carapus acus; assembly: GCA_900312935.1. Taxonomy (NCBI): domain Eukaryota; kingdom Metazoa; phylum Chordata; class Actinopteri; order Ophidiiformes; family Carapidae; genus Carapus; species Carapus acus. The sequence continues at coordinate 47,244 of OMPJ01002134.1, forward strand.
ATTCACAGACAGACAATCACAGTTCAAAGCTTGTGGAAATCAGAATTTGCTGGCTCTGAATATTACAAAGCCTCAGTCCTAAAGCGGGTTCATAATACAGAAGCATCCTCCAGAGGGGACCAATCCCGTCCAACCGGTGCGGCGGCCATCTGACAGCTCAGAGGCTTTTTTTTGAGTGTGTCGAAAATAATCTTAGATTACAAGTTTTCTCCCACTTGTGCCCGGCAAATGGCATTTCCCCTTTTGTGATTCTTTAATATAGTTTTGTAGATACGCTTGACTATTTATTGCCATATTGGGATCCCATCTGCCAGGGAAGTGTTCTGAAGAATACACACACACACACACACACGCACACACACGCACACGCACACGCACACAGGTCTATTTTTATGAAAGTTGCTGTAAGGTGGGAGAATGTGCCGGGGGCGTAGGTTGAAAATCCATTTAGGCAAAGATCCAGGTCAGACCCACATTGATTGATGATTTCTTATCTTGGTGAGATAAGACGAGACATTTTTCATTATTTCTACGCTTCCTTCAAGGATCTTCACATTATGTGTGCGCTTATTCCCCCACAGACTCACAGGTTATGAAGAAGTTCAAATCCGGCAGACAAGAGACAATGTGTGAGTGTGTGCGAGTGCTCGTTGTAACATGCAAGAGTGTTGCAAAAAATGAGACATATTTTATCAGACGACATTTCTTTGCTTTGCAAAACTTTATTAATTCCCATAGGAAATCAGGCGAAGCAGGGGGAATGAAGAGTCAGATATTCACAAAGCCACAACAGGTTCAGTGCCTTGCTCGAGGGCACTTCCAGCGTTGCTCTTGCTTGACTAGTGAAACACCAACGAGGAACTGTAAATAATTAATAAGACAGATGTCGTTCACGCAACTCAGCAATGTCGTAAACAATATCGCATAACTGCTAATGCAGAGCCACTTTGAGGCTGACGCAACCACACACAATGTGTTTGAGTGAGCGCGTGTGTGTACGTGTGTGTGTATCTAAGAGCCGCGCAGCCATAGCTGGTGGTGTGTATTATGTAGCATCCCAGGATTGTTTGTCATCACTGGACAATTTGCGACTATGTAGATAGTGTGTGTGAGCAGACCCCTACAGTGCTGCCCCAAGCACACACACACGCACACACACACACACGCACACATTTGTGGTATATCCACTTACAGCGCTGTTGCTTTACCTTGTGTCATCAGTCAGCTAAGGCGGTTCGGAGCTGTGTGTGGGAAGTACGTGTGTGTTGCTGCACTGCAGTGTCTTAAACTCAGCAGAAAAAAAATGGCTGCAGCCTCGTTAGCGCTATTAAATATTTACAGGCGGCGGGCGGCACAACGGAAAGGTTACAGTAAATTGTGAAACAGGAGTAAAAGTAATCCAGATTCATATGGCTGACAGCGATGCCTAATCTGGTGATGCGTAATCATGAAATTGACATAAATAATTCATGTGACTGCCTGAAGTCGCCGTCATGATTAGATTTCTGTCGCTTTGCGTTAGGTCACCTGGCAGCGTAAGTTGAAATATAATATGGTTTTTAATGAATTGCATTAGGTATTGTTCAAAATCTGTCACTTGTAAATGTCAGTTTGCCTGTTTGAATTGGTGTCACTCTGGTGTCAAGCCCTGATTGAGGGTGCGATTTGGCGATTCCATGCCTTGTAATGTGTCACCAGCCAGCAAAGCGAGGAGACCAGACTGCACTTGAACACATCTGCAGCTTGGGGCATGTAGAACTATCCCAACATAGTCTGGATCTGGTTTGGTTCGGTTTGCTTTGGCCTCTGACTCCGCCCCCCTGCTTCCGCCCTGGAGAGAGCCAGAGAATTTTCTGCTCTAATTCTTCGCTGTAAATTAAGCAGCAGACATAAAATATGAAAGAGGCGCGGATATTTTCAGAGGTGGTGGCGTGAGTTGTGACTTTAATACTTAACGTCTGCTCCAAATGAGTGATTTTTATTGCGGCACGTCGGCAATAATGTTTAACTTGATTAAACGGAGGAGGGGCGATTAGTTTTCGTCTTGGGGGTGTGACACCCGTCTTGAAGTATCTGCCCAGACGCCCCTCTCCAGACCTCCTGCTGGGACCTCTCACACCTGCAGGAGCACAGATGTCACCATGGCCTCATGATAAGTGGGAACTGTGAGCACGTTGGATCAAAGAGACATCACTTTTTCTGTTTTTAACTTCGTGTGTAAATCGTGCGTGTGATGTACGCGTGACTTTTTTTGATGGCTTGATTTTCATTTGATTGCCTTGTCCAAAGCTACTAACAATTGATTTATTTATGACGCTGAATATCTATCTATCTATCTATCTATCTATCTATCTATCTATCTATCTATCTATCTATCTATCTATGATTTTATGATTTCATTTTTATATCAGGGCTGTCAGATGTGGGAGCTTTGATTTGTTTTTGTGATTGATCCTGTAATTTGTGGTATCAATTGCATTTGTATTGCATGTCTACAATCCCATTATTCCGCTTTCCCCCAGAATTTACAAATTGGGAATTAACTGACCACAAAACCAAATATTCTGTCATGATCTCTTGCATAAATTTTCCAACGCTATGTCATAGAAACTTCTTCAACTTCTTCAGTGGCTTCAGGTGCAAACTAACTGCGCACAAGCCGTTGTTTGGAAGAAATGCTCTGACTTTGATTGCATCGTTATGTGTCAAAACCAAGTAAATATTCAACAAGGCCCCTTTGGCTTTTTATGGCTTGTATGTCATTGACATGTTTCTCACCCTGTATAACCACACCTGAGGTCAACTTGGGGTTGTGCATCATTGACGAGACATGATAAGAGAACCTGGAAATACTGCGAAGTTGCATCCGATTTAATTTTCCGTGCGGACGGCTAATGAATATACCTTCACTTAATTACAGCTGTGACGACGCTCCAGCCGCCTGTAAAAACTTTGCAAAATCACATCCGCTAATTGCCTCTCGTAACAGATACGAGCAATTAAAAGCACTGAGTTTCATCCCTCACAAGCCAGGGTGTCGCCTGTTGATTGCATCCAACACCTTAATTGAGTGGAAAAACATTCTCACCTTCCCTGTCACAATATGGCGAGTTGTCACGTGCGACGTCTCTCTTTCACGCCCAACTGTTGCCGCTGCATCTCCGCGGCCGTGCTCGCTCGCCTTCGTTTCGCCATATAAGGGACCAGTTGTCGAGAATAAATTAATCACGGTCGAATCTGCGCCGTCTCCTCCACCTCCTCCCTTACCCTCCGACATTTATGAGGAGTTATTTCTCGCGTGTATTAGTAAATTGCGTGCATGCAATTCATTTCCCCCCTACGGCAACCTCGCCGTTTTTCTCATCTGAGCCGAGCGACTGGGGCAGCGAGCTATACAGCAGATATATTAGTGTCCGGGAGCGCCGCTCGGAGAGGGTCGGGCCTGTCTGGCTGATTTATTCCGAATCCAGGAGCCCTGCAGGAGCGCGTTGTCAATCCCGGCGGCGTCACCTAGGGGTCGCATCAAAGCACTGAGTTGGAAAAAACACAGACAGTTGTTTACACATTCAGCCTGCCTGTTTTCTTCTTTGTTGGTGACGGGAATTAAAAAGTAAATTGAGGTCTCCGGTGCCTTTACTAGATATGAAGGCCGGCTGACACGGCTCGGGAATCTGTGACTGGCGTATTTTCGGCTCCAGCGGCATCCATCAATTACTTTGGACTTTAAGCTCTTTTCCAGGAGATGATTCGCTCCCCAGCGGACGTAAACGCATCTCTGCTTAAAGGCCTGATACAGTTCATCGTGCCATTAACGGGGGATTGCAAAGGGATGAGCGCATATCAAACACTTTACAGTATATCCGAGAGCGGTGAAGTTGCCGCGATCCTCTTTATCGGCATCACTTTTCCACCGCGCTGACCTCTGGAGGTCATCAAAGTTATTGCTGGCCGTAAAACAGTTTTATGGCGGCTCTGAATCCGTCATGACGGCCTCGTCATAAAAGGATTCTCACCATGTAAATAAATAGGAAACGCAGCCCAGTGATGTGTGCGTGTGAGGGGAAGAAACACACGCGAAAAGAACAAATCAGGCAGGTGGATCTCTCAGCTGTTCCCGCAGACAGTGCTAATTGATCGCAACCAGATTATGGGTTGGTGATTCAGAGGAAATCCATAAAGGCCAGAGCAGCTGGGACCAACGTCCAGAAGTTCCTGGTGACTGCAGGGCAGGAGACTGCAGATGAGGGGACACAAATGTACCGGTTGGTAAGTAGGTAGGTAGTTAGGTAGGTTGCCAGGTAGCCAGGTAACTAGGTAGATACTTGCACTGATCCGGCCATCCTGGAAAGATCAGACCTCCAGGGGTTTTTGTGTAGTCTACTCCGAGAGTTTTATTCCATTTTTAGAGTGTCTGAATGGGGTCCTCTGTCCACAACTCCTCCTCCATCTCCTGCTGTTATCTATCTGCATCCCCATCCTGATTTCAGCTCAATTTCTGTAAAGGGCTCATCCCCGTCTACATGTCCACGTTCTTCCCATCGCAGCAATCACCTTGGACCCTCACTGGGAAAGAGCGTGGAAGGAATAAAAGAGCTCTCATTGCTTTTACCTTTTGTTGCTTAACTTTCCAACGAATTTGAACTTTTGGAACCCTTTCTGTCCCATACCCGAAATCTCAGTGCATTTTCCTTTGAATTTTTAGTTCAAATAATCTATTTGGTGTTACGTCCCTGGCTAGGGGATCCCTGGCGTAACATAAAGAGTACCACCTCTTTAATCAACAAATCAATTTAATGACTTTTAGCTACAAAAGAAAACAGGGTTTGTTCAGCGTCAGGGAGGGGCGGTCCAAAACAACAAACAAAACGAGTATTCAAAAAACAACCAAGCTGGCCTATCCCGCATAACGTCAAACAAAACAACGAAATTAAAAACAAAAAAACGAATTAAAAAAAAAACTTTTGTCCCCTACAGCGACTCGGCATCTAAACTGTCTAATGGTTGTGTGTCTGCTCAGAACGCAGCAGCTAGAATCTTAACTAAAACAAGAAAATTCGAACATATTACGCCAATCCTGGCCTCCCTTCATTGGCTTCCTATCCATGTTAGATCAGACTTTAAGGTGCTTCTTCTGACCTATAAAATTCTAACTGGACGTGCTCCAGTATACCTCTCTGATCTCATTAGACCCTATATTCCAGCTCGAGCTCTCCGGTCTCAAAATGCAGGGCTACTGCATGTACCCAAAGTCAATAAGAAGTCTGCAGGTGGCAGGGCCTTTTCCTATCGGGCCCCGTACTTATGGAATAACCTCCCTGCTGACGTCAGATCCTCTGACTCTGTTGACACCTTTAAATCAAAACTAAAAACTCATCTTTTTAGCTTAACTTACAAATAGA